>RJVU01065935.1:3146666-3177208 GCA_003731715.1 Anabarilius grahami | reverse complement strand
GCCGACATTGGCTTAATGTAGCACCATCTTGTATATGTTACATATTACCACGCTTGCTTGTACAGCTTATTTTTAACCACTTATCTTGTTTCTGTGCTTCTAATATGTAAAGCTGCTTTGAAACAATTACCAATTGTAAAAAGCGCTATATAAATAAATTTGACTTGACTTGACTTGATAAGGGACAACACAAACTACGGAAACATATTTTATTACATAAACAGTTTATACATAGAAAAAACTTAAATTTTCGATTCATCAAAATATCCACCATTAGCAGCTATCTGACCTAAACTGGGTTCTAATTGGTTCATATTCTAAACTTAATTGGCAATCAATTGTTGAAGCTATTTAGGTGTGCTGACCCAAAAATCTTTACAAACCTGGGCCAAGTTTAAACCAGTAACCGGGCATCACAGCTGGCAAAGGGGCATGTCTGACCATGAAAATTATTATTGCTGGTCTTCAATGATAATGTCAAGTTACTTTAATGTACTTGCACCAAAAAATGATAAGGATTTATGCTGATATCGTCCAAAACCACACTTTGCNAAGGATTTATGCTGATATCATCCAAAACCACACTTTGCCAGGGGTGTTTCCAAACTTTTGGAGGGTAGTGTATATATGTGTATATATATATATATATATATAACTTTATATAAAATATACAACATAAGACTTATAACCATGGATAGACAGAGTGATAGACAGACAGACAGACAGAGAGATAGGTAGACAGACAAAGACAATAGAACGATAGAACAATAGATAGAAAGACGATAGATAGAACAATAGAAGGTTAGATAGATAGAATGATAGATAGAACGATACATTGACAGATAGAACAATAGAAGGACTGATCGATAGAACGATAGAACAAAAGATAGAAAGATGATAGATAGAACGATAGATTATTTAGAGAGCTCTGGGTGTTTTAGCATGTTGCTTCGTGGACCCGAGCAACTCTGAAAAAAAGATTACCCTTCATAAAAGATCAGGAAAAGAGCTATTTTGAACACTGTCTTCTTTACACATATACGAGAAAATGTGGACTTCCTCTAGGATTTATGAAGTTCATTGTCAGATTTGCTGAACCAAGATATTTCAGGGTTTGAAAGCTGTCACATGATTACAGCTAAAGTGTTGTCTTACACAAAGCACAAACCCATTTTCAGCTTAACACATGACACAGCACTGCAGAGTTTGATTAAAACTGAGCGGCTGTAACAAGAAAAAAGCTCTTGAAGGGGCTGTTTAGCATGTCAGTTGATTTTGAGAGGGCTTCACGTTGGGATACGAATTACGCCTATAACAAATGCTGAATATTTATGCACCTGACATCAAGCTTAAAAGCATGTTTGACAAAAGGAATGCACCACAATAAAATAATTACAACCAAGTCTGTAGAGCCCAACTGCTTTAGAAGAAAGTCATCTCTTCCTCCTTCAGGACAAGTTTGTGGTGATTGCCCCACACTGCACCGAGATAAAGTTAGCGCTGTAATTATTCCGTTTGCACAGACATGGGCGGACAGGGATCTCAGATTCGGCTTTGTAAAGAAGCCTTTGAGGCTTTGACCTGCCAGTCTCCTCAAATGTATTGGATTCAGCTTTGCTGTGATAGATGGAGCTTGATCTCCACCTACAGGCTGCTGGGAAATCTCTTCTGCACATGATGCCGAGATGGGAGGGGGGCCCGCAATCAATGCGACTAATTCAAGAACTGCAGCAGACCGAAAATGCCACCAAGAGGAAGAAAAAAAAGCAGCAGGATAATTCCGTTTGAAGGCTCTGCAGTTATGTCCATGGAGAAAACAATATATACATACCTTAATGGCAGTATAACGACCTGTGTGCTAGAGACTGCGGGAGCAGCTTGCAGGATGCAGCTATTGATTGAGGACAATCTATTAATTACTGTTAGATTTCACTGCAGCAGGTGATTTTAATGCAAATACCCTAAGCTCAGATGGTTGAGTGCTAATGGCGGCTGGTGGAAACGCAGCGTGCGGCATCTTTTTCAGAGAACAAAGACACATTTCTTGGATGAGCTCTTGAGAGGTGTTGACACCACACTTTTGCAAAAGATTCAAATTTGTTTCTATTCCTCCTCCTGCTTGGCTTGCGTTTCTCTGGATGAGACAGTTGTTCTTCTCCGAGTCCATCCCCACGAGGACAACGGGATGAGCTCGAGAGCAAACGAAAAGAAAGACAAACATTTGTCATCAGGAATACAAAAGCAAACAGTAAATCTCTGCTGAATAAACCCCTGCGCTCTCGATGACTGTAGCATGTTGAATATGAAAATACAGGAAACTGAAAACTGCACACGAGTCATTCCATGCAAGAAATACCATTTGTGTCCATATTTGATGAAGTGCACAAACTCAAAACACAAAAATCACAAACTCAAACATCTGCTATTGAGAATTTTTCAACCTCAAATGTATTAATTCAAAACTTATTATAAACTTTTTCTTTTAAAAATATATTATTTTACCTGCTAATGATATAGGTTTTATTTCTATTTTTAAAGGAGTAAATGTCAAAAAAAAACTTTGCACAATAGACTGAATGGTTTTCCCATTAATTTTAGTCCACTGATATTAAATAAATATTAAATAAATGTTTAAAACATGTATAAAATACAAATGAATTATTAAAGAAACATTACTAAAACTATTACTTTTAATATGACATCATCTATCCATTCATATAATAAATACACATAAAATAAATATACAGTATATACACATGTTATATATTATATATACATATTTATTTATTTTATGTGTACAGAAAACAATTATATTGTTGAATTTGCTTTAGTAGAATTTTCACCTGGGGGAACTTTTTTCCCCCTGGCCTGTTGCTGTCTGCGTTTCCATTGTGGTCCATTTTTTTAAATACATTTTTTTAACTGCCTATTTTGGGGCATCATTAACTATGCACTGATTTACGCTGGGCGCCGCCCCTTTAAATCGCGTGCTCCCTGCCACACGAGCTCTCGACTATATTACAGCGCATTTACAAAGTTCACACAGCTAATATAACCCTCAAATGGATCTTTATAAGATGTTCATCATGCATGCTGTATGCATGCTTCGAATTATGTGAGTAAAGTATTTATTTGGATGTTAACGTTTGATTCTGAATGAGTTTGAGGCTATGCTCTGTGGCTAACGGCTAATGCTACACTGTCGGAGAGATTTATAAAGAATGAAGTTGTGTTTATGCATTATACAGACTGCAAGTTTTTAAAAATGTAAATCTTGTCTCCGTGAATACAGTAATAAACGATGGTAACTTTAACCACATTTAACAGTAAATTAGCAACATGTTAACGAAACATTTAGAAAGACAATTTACAAATATCACTAAAAATATCATGTTATCATGAATCATGTCAGTTATTATTGCTCCATCTGCCATTTTTTGCTATTGTCCTTGCTTGCTTACCTAGTCTGTTGATTCAGCTGTGCAGATCCAGACGTTCTGCCCTTGTGTAATGCCTTTCATAATGTTGGGAACATGGGCTGGCATATGCAAATATTGGGGGCGTACACCCCGACTGTTACATAACAGTCAGTGTTATGTTGAGATTCGCTTGTTCTTCGGAGGTCTTTTAAACAAATGAGATTTATATAAGAAGGAGGAAACAATGGAGTTTGAGACTCACTGTATGTCTTTTCCATGCTGAACTCTTGTTATTTAACTATGCCGAGGTAAATTCAATTTTTGAATCTAGGGCACCTTTAAATCTGCTTCAGTCGCAGGTAAACAATCGCTGTATGTTGAGCACAGTCTTAAAATGTTTTAGCTAGTCGTTAAATGTGTGCCCGGCTTTACTGAACGCACCGCAACAGACTTTTAAAAATGCTGCCTGAAAAAAAAAATGCTTCGTGGAGTCAACCAATCGAAATGCTGCGTGAACTCAATCAATCAGCATGTTCAGCACCCAAGTCCCACCCCCAAATGTTCCTGAACTTTGAAAAAGTACTACCTCACAAGCAGGGACTTTCTGAGGGGGAAATTTTTACCCGGAACTTCATTCAGACCCTGGTCCCTGCTGTCGAAACACAACGAGTACCCCCCACGTGGCTTTTGTCGCCTGCTACATGAACATATGTAAGTATCTACTAAATAAATAATGTCTGATAATAGAAGGCCATAAGCTTGATAACAGGAGCAGCAACCCGTCACGATCCCCTGTCAAATGTTCAGAATATCCAAAGATATTGATTTCTACTAATTTATCTTAAGATGGCACAAAAAAATTTAGACAAACTTAACGATGTTCATTGTCTGAAAAAAATGTATCAAGTCTTACAGAAATTAACTTTAAAGTTACCTTCCCAACACCTGTCTTCTGAATGACTCGGATGTAGTACAGCACATCTACAGCGTTTGCATCTACTCAAACCCCCTCCACAGTCCACACACCGGTCTTCAAAGCCAACATATTTGCCCATTATAACCATTTTTCTAGTGAACAGATCGTTCTGCAGCTGAGGCTGTGTTAGTCATAATCACACGCCATCAGATAGCCATCTCTCCCCAAACTCAGAGTCACCGGTATCTCTCTATTCCACCTCCACACATGATGCCTGCACAGAGGACCACACAGCACACCAGGATGACTTGAACAGTGGGGTTTTCTTTTCTTTTCAAATTTCATTTTCTTTCAGAAGTACAAATAAAGCATTCTCACATCTTTTTGAGGATAGTCAGCATGGTGCAACCCCTGATCTTCCAGAAAACCCAGAAATGAAGCAATCAAACCCTTTGTGGATACCACAAGACGCAGAAGAGAATGGCATGCGGTGTTCACGTGCTTCTGCACGGCTGTGTGTGTGTTCTTGTATACATGGTTTATGAGGACACAAATGTGTATAATGACATGGGTATCACAACGTAAGCATGGTTTATGAGGACACTTCCTGTGTCCTCATAAACCAAATGGCTTAAAAAAAAAAACATACTAAACTGTGTTTTTTTGAAATTCAAAAAATGCAAGTAGTTTTCTGTGATGGGTAGGTTAGGGGTAAGGATAGTGTAGGAGGATAGAATATACAGTTTGTACAGTATAAAAACCATTACGTCTATGGAGAGTTCCCGTAAACCACATCGTGCGGCCCTAGTAGAGCCTTTTGAAGCTGCATTTAAACAGCAATTTGGACCTTCAACACATAGAAGTCCACTAAATGGAAAAAAAAATCCTGGAATGTTTTCCTCAAAAACCTTAATTTCTTTTCAACTGAAGAAAGAAAGACATCTTGGATGACATGGGGGTGAGTAAATATCAGGAAATTTTAATTCTGAAGTGAACTAATCCTTTAAGAAAACGCAGTTTACCGAGTTTCATTTTGGATTTTATATTCTCAATGTCTACCGGTAGAATCACATCTATCTATTTATAAGTTTCATTATTAAAGTTAACCCTTTAACCCACAATGTACCGCTGGCAGGCTTTGTTTGATATAAATTATTTATTTATCTTTATAAACTAGACAATATAACTACACTATTTGAAAGCTGAAAACTTTAAGATTCAACCTCTGAAGTCTGTTTGTCAATCAATGCATTATAGCAAAAATAATATGGTAAACTGGAAAGAAAACGATTTTTGCAAAAGGGACACTGTAATGTTTCAGCTCCTCTGTTTGCGAACAGATCATTTTAAGCTGCTAGACTAAAAAGGTTTCAGTCCAAGGATCCAGGTCTCATTGTACACAATTAATCATCAGTGCATTATTCTAAAGGGAACAAAAAAGGTTGTTTTCATAATCCTAATGACTTTCTTCAGAATGCAATAACTTTCTCTGCATCTGGAATAACTTTTCTGTTCTGCTGACATAACCAAGGCTGTGCTGATTAAATAAAGTGACTTTCTTCCTTCTCTGGAACGCAAAACAACATATTTTGAAGAATGTTTCAACTGCTTTTGTGTATAAAATGAAAGTCTGTGGGAATAAAAACAACTTTACTGACTTTCATTATATGGACCAAAAAAAAAAAAAAAACAGAAACATCTTTCAAAATATATTATTTTGTGTTCCGCAAAATAAATAAAGTCCTTGGTTTGGAACGACATGAGAGTGAGTAAAAATGACAGAACTATCCCTTTAAACAACTAGATTTTTTAGAGTTGCTATGCGGTTTATATTTTTAGCATGTTGGGTGTTCTGGGTAGTTGTGATTGCTTACTGGTCCAAATCAAAAGCATCAAACCCCTAACCATAAGCATGATCAATAGCAATGTAGATGCTTAAGTCTTAAAGGGGACCTATTATGCCCCTTTTCACAAAATGTAATATAAGTCTCTGGTGTCCCCAGAATATGTCTGAAGTTTCAGATCAAAATACCCCACAGATCACTTATTATAGTTTGTCAAATTTGCCCATATTTGGGTGTGAGCAAAAACACACCGTTTTTGTGTGTGTCCCTTTAAATGCAAATGAGCTGCTGCTATAGGCCCCTTAGAAGAGGGTGGAGCTTTAACAGCTCACGCTTTGGATGCTCAACAACAACAAAGCTGGAGAATCTCATGCAGCCAAAATGACGATTTTCAGCTACGGTGTTCTGCCTTACATTGTTCAAACCGGAGTCGGACACTGATGGAGAGACTCAGGAAGAAGTTACAACTTTTAGAATGCATCTTCTGTGCAAATCCAGCGTTGAATTGAGCAAGCAATTCGACGTAAAATGACCACATGGTAACAACGCTCTACTATAACAACTCTTCCTCTTCTCTAAAGCAGCCCAACATGGTCTCACCCCCTTTGTTATGTGTTCTCGGGGGCTGGTTTATGTAACTTTTGGGGTTTGTGATGTCACCAACCCGGAAAGAAGCTTGTTGTAGTCCCTACCAGCCGTTTGTTGTAGTCCTTAAAAAGTTATTTCTGTAAGAGAAAATATCTCTCTTTGCATTGAACTTTGAGCATCTAACTTTGCAGATGTTGTTTATGCTCAAACAGAAACATTACACACTAACTAAAGTTAAAAAAGTGAAATCATAATCAAAGACCCCCTTAATAAGGACCATTAATACTATAATAGTGTACTTTTCATGATCCAATCAAATCCCAATGGATGTTTTACACTGAATGTTTCACTCTGAAATGTTACTGTAAATCACAAACACTTCACGTCATCCATAAAAAAAGCATATAGCTAGTTTCTCTGCATTATGTTCTGTCACAAATCACTCCAAAGTTCTCCTGAAAACAGAAGTTTTGTTGTCAAAGTATATCTAATAAACTTATCGAATCAATTTTGAGCACAAGATCATATTTTGTTTCGTTCTCGGAGAACACAGGCCGACAGCTGGACAGGGGATTTGCGGAGTGTCTACCTGCACTGTCATCGTTAATCTTCTGGTGCTTTTCTGACGATGGAAGTGAGGGTTTTTGATTGGCTGGTTTGTATTGGCTGACAGCTTGTCTCTAGCGCATTTGGCACTGCTCAACAGACGCCGTGCCGCTCTACTACTGACGGCCTGTTCCGCGCAGCATCTGTTTGCAAATTCAAATGATAATCAAGCAACTGTGCCATAACTCAATTTTATGTTACCTTGTCCCAGCTTCCAGCATTCCTAAAAGATATTAGTTAAAGTGGAAGCAATGGAGGACTCAATTAAAGTGTGCATGCATGTCACTGAGATATATTTAATGCTATGAAGTCATAAACAGAGGATGCGGTTCCAAAAAAGATGTGACAAACCGGTTCACAAGTCCTTCCGACCTTGTTCACGGAAAAGGTCACTGACTAATGCATTTTTTTACCCTCGCAGACAAGAGATTTATTCAGCTGAAAACTGCACTCACTTTAGCTTGATTTGACCAAGACGGTTTCGCACAAATAAAACCATCCAGCGACTTAACTGCCAGCTTTTGTAGGCTGATGTCAGATCATGAGAGTCCCGTAATTTATAACCCAAGTCAATGGACATTAACAACGAGCTGCAGACTGGACTGTGCCGGCTTCCACAATGAAACCCAAACAATAAGGGCAGCAGAGGATGAAGGAATATGAACAGTACATTTTCAAAAATGCAAGGTAAGGAAATTGAATTTACTGTGACATTTAGTACTTACTGTAGTAGCCGTACAAAACTGTGTTTTCGATCTGCTGTCTTGTCTCATTGTTTGCCGCCCATTCCTGAATTTACAAAAAAACAATGTCAGAAAAATATGAAATACACTGGCATACATTCAATCACATCAAGATGTATCTATTCTTCAATTCTTCAGATCACACTAGATGCTATAGGGCTGTCAATTTATTAAAATTTTTAAATCAAATTAATTAAATTACTGCTAATTCATTAATCACAATTAATAGAATATAAATACAAAAAAATCTTATTTCTCAGTATATGCTCAACATTTAGAATAAACATAAAAATTGGCTTTAGATGTCGATAAATTGTTTTTCTTCCATATCATCAAACATTGATTATTAGTGGTCAGGTGGCATGATTAATTGTATTAGTTTTTCATATTGTATTAAATTAGCAATGCTACTAATTTCATGTGTTAAATTGACAGCCCTACAAGATACACAAACAATGCAGCACAATCTATGATCCAGGATACAAATCTCAAAGGATAAAAATATGACCAACAAATATATCAGTCTATACAGTGAGGTAAAACATGATTTTTATGACAAGACTTCAAATGGTGCCATGGGACAGTGGTGATACAAAGAAGTGGCTCTCCAAGCACACTGTGTTTTTTATTCCCAATGTGTCAGAGATTCCATCAAAAACGTGACCTGACACTTTGATGACTCACAGGTTCTCGGAGTAGATCCAAATGCCAGAGAGAATTGCCGTCTGCCTTGCCGCAGTAAATCACACTCTCTCTCTCTCTCTCTCTCTCTCTCTCTCTCTCTCTGACTCCTCAGTCTCGATGAACTCCATCCCGCATTCATAACTCAACGTTTCATCATGCCAAAAGAGCAAACCCATAATTGCTACACGAGCACTAGAAAAACATAATTCCGGTGTTGGATCAAAGTGATATGCACTTACTTGCTGTCAGCCCTTACAAATCTCGAACAGGTCGAGACATAACTTATTGATATTTCATCACAAATGATGCATATAATGATCGACGCTCCCATATACAGTATGTTGACATTTGAATTTCAATGATGTTCCCAATTACTTGTGATTGTTAGACAATCATTTTATAAAGATCACATTCACAAAGAGAAATTTATAGCTGTATTATCTGACAGCAATTAGAACATTTTTGATAGAAATTTCAACAGCTTTTTAAGATTTGTTTAATTTCCATGAGTTTTCCTGTAAACAACCTTTTTAAATTCTGTAAATATCCTAGAAATATGAACTTTAAAATTCCCTTTAATGCTTGTAATTGTGTTTCTGTTAATATTGAAAAACTAAACATATAAAGATTATTTCACGTTTTTGAAAGATGCCTCATGTACACTAAACTGCATTTATATGATCAAAAATACTGTAAAAACAGTAATATTGTGAAATTATATTACAATTCACATTAACCGTTTCCTATTTACATATATTTTAAAATGAAAGGTATTCCTGTGATGGCAAAGCTGAATTATCAGCAGCCATTCCTTTATCAGTGTCACATGATCCTTCAGAAATCATTCAAATATGCTGATTTGGTGCTCAAGGAATATTTCATATTATTATCAAGGTTGAAACCATTTGAGCTGATTAATATTTTAGTGAAACAGCAAACCTTCTGTAACATTATAAATGTCTTGACTGACACGATCAATTTAATGCATTCTTGCTGAATAAAAGTATTAATTTCTTTAAAAAAATAAAAATTAAATAAAATCTGACCCCAAACTTTTGAATGGTAGTGTATAGTGGCCCCAAAATATATTTGGACAATCAATTCACACTTAAAATGTTACTGCATTATAAAAATAATAATAATAATAATTAAAAAACCATATATTAGCAATTGTTATTTAACACTAAGTTTGAAAATGACATTCATTTTTGAGATATAATAAAGCATATTGTGAAATGTTATCCATAAAAAAAAACTGGGTGCCGCTGTTTAAAATAAATGCCACTTTTTCAAGTCCAATCATATCTGTGATTTTATAAAAGCATTTTGCCTATTTAAAAAAAAGAAAGAAAAAAGGGGAAAGGGATTTCACTTGAAAATTAGTCAACACAGTAAACAAAACAGAGATATTTTAAGTGTCCAAATACTTCTTGAGGCCTCTGTAGGTGTCAAAAATCTTTCTCCTGGTTTAAGAAGATCAGCTTTGTGGGTTTCTAAAGAACACCCACAGAATAACAAAGATCTGAGAATAAAACAAGACTGATTTAACAACAATTTATCTAGTAACTCTAGCACCGCTTCAAGTTTAACGTTCGAGAGCGCATCCTCATTAGCCAAACCCAGGCCTGTCAATCATTGCTGTAATCTCTTTAGGGCAGAGAAACAGAAATAAACCTACAGAGTCCTACGTGCACAGGCTGCATTAAGAAGTTGTTTAGTAGGGAAGGTTCCTCTGCCCATTAAGCCAGCTTACTCGACTGGAGGAAGAGATACATTTGATCGTCACATCAGAAAAACGGATTACCGGAGGGCCGGAGCCAAGGAGATCGCTGCCATAATCTTGCGTGTTTATCCAAGACTTGATGGCTCCTTCCATCTCAACCTCCTACAACAAAAAGTACCTGTCTGCCTGATTTATT
This sequence comes from Anabarilius grahami, assembly GCA_003731715.1. Classification (NCBI taxonomy): domain Eukaryota; kingdom Metazoa; phylum Chordata; class Actinopteri; order Cypriniformes; family Xenocyprididae; genus Anabarilius; species Anabarilius grahami. The sequence goes on along the minus strand of RJVU01065935.1, from coordinate 3,166,489 downwards.
TTGCAACGTGAATCACAGCGAGCTTGAGAATGATTATCAAACGACATTCTCCCACCCATTTGGGTGAGCGCATTTCATCAGAATCTGCTGTAATCTTCCTAGGACAGTTAGAATAAATACTGTTCTGTGCTCTTTAACAAGCGCAGATGTGTGGCTTACACAAGCCGATACGCAGAACTTCACATTTCTGGGATATTCTGGGGATTGTATGGTTTGTGCCCCAACTTCAATGCAAATCTATTAATCGCTTAGATAAGAAAACTCACAAGTCTACTGAACAAGCCACGCAATTTGAGATATCATTCATCTTTGTTGCAGAAATTAAGTTTAATAGGCTTTACATAAACAAACAGGAAAACAGGTCTCATCGCATCGGCTTCTCGGAGAAAATGTTAATGGCAGTATGAACTTAATTTATGGACTTTTACCTAACCTAGCTAGTTATCTTTATTGATGGTATTTGATTCAATAATCAGCTGACCTAGCTAGTTATCTTTATGTTGGTATTTGATTCAATTTTAATGTCCAAATGTTAGCTAGAATGAAGAAAAAAACACTTAGATATCAATCTGCATATGCAATGGACATTGCTCTTCATTGGTAGCTCCTTTGAAGGCATCTTGAGTAAAACATCTCTATATTTAATGAAGCACATACAAAAGACCTGAACCAAAAGCGATGGAACTTATTTTACAGAATATGGAAGTTTGTTGTGCATAACCCATATCATTTAGGTTAGGGCAGTGGTACTCAACTTCAAACCCTTAGGTTCACTTTCCAGCAAAGTTGTGCTCCAACCCCATTCAAACACACCTGAACAAGTACAACAAGTAGTACACACATAGCATTCAAAAACAGCAGATGACCCGGATGACCTACTACTTCCGCCGAGATTCCAAAGTGCGCATTCGATGGACACTTCACTATCCCATGAGGCCACGGGAGAGGTTTTACGAATGGCAGTGAAGCAGCACAACTGACGCTGGTAGGTCACGTGACAGTAACAACATGGTGGATGTAGTACGTCTGAATTTAATTCATCCTACCCACATTAATACTATATAGAACAGGGATGTCCAATCCTTCTCCTAGAGGGTCACTGTCCTACAGAGTTTAGTTCCAACCCCAGTTAAACACACCTGAGCCAGCAAATCAATGTCTTACTAGGCATACTACAAACTTCCAGGCAGGTGTGTTGAGGCAAGTTGGAGCTAGACTCTCCAGCACAGTGGCCCTCAAGGACAGAGTTTGGACACCCTGATATAGAACATACTTTTTTAATGGTAGCAAAGTAAATTCAAATTGAGATGTAGCACCTACTTAGACAGCGATTTCGGACGCACCAAAAGTCTTCAGTATTACTTGAAATTTACAGGCAGGTGTGTTTGATCAAGGTTGGAGGAATAAACTTTCTGCAGGAAAGTGGACTTAAGTGTTGTTTAAATCTCTAACTTCATATGAGCAAACACCACTAATAACTGCATTTTTTTGAACTGCTATATCAGTGTACAATATAATGATTACATACAGGGCTTGACGTTAATTTTTTTGCTCATCAGACACTGTGGCTAGTGGTATTCCAAAGTCGCTATCCACTCAGCATTTTGACATTGATAGAAAGGGGAAAACTGCTAGATAGATATTATTAATATTCAGTCCCTCCAGGATTTCGCAGGACTTTTTTTCTGATTTCTGCGGCCTAAAATGACTGATTTTGCAGCGGCTTTTCTCAAAATATGCGGCAATGTTTGCGGCATTTCTTGTGTAGTTTTTCAGTAAAAATACACCAGAGTAAATATTTTTCTAAAATTGTTATTACTTTTCTGAGTTCAAGAACCACTGGGCTCTGTAATTTTTTTAGGGAGAACACAGATAATAACTTAAAATATAATTTTATTTTCATNCAATATAACATTTTTTATATATATATATATATATATATATATATATAAAAAATGTTATATTGCAGTGTTTCCCACATGATTTTGTGAAAGGGGGCATGGTTGTCAGGTACTCTAGGGGGGTCTGAGGGTATATGCTCCCCCTTTAGAAAGGTTTGTATATTTTTTCAAACAATTTTTTTATATTTTATGTATCAAATACAACAGGCTTTCAGGAACATTTATTTGTTCATCTCTCAATCATCATTGTATGCCTATTTATTGCATTGCATTGTGTTTTGCCCCCCACAATAAAAATGATAGAGCTTTTATCATAAAACTAAGCATATCTTCTTACTAATACACATTATAAGAGATATAGAGTAACAAATTATACTTATATGCATTTTATGTAAGTAGTCTGCTGTACTGTTATAAAGATCTCATTGATTTACATTTTTGGTCATATAAATAACAACTGCAGCAAACTGCTATTTTTGCTCAGTTTTGGCCTCTGAATAAAATTAAGCTGTTTTTCCCCTCCATACTCACCATATAATATTGTAAATCCTGGTATATCAAATATATGACAAAACATAAAACACATGCAAACTTTTTCTTTTATATTTGTCTAAAGGTACAAAAAAAACTTCTATTTAAAAAATAAATAATTTTCTGACTATTATTTAATTATTTCAGGCTTTACATGGTTGATTAGTATTTTTATAATACAACAAAAAGAACCTTAAATAGAACAGTGGCCTACTTTTGAAGAATACACAAAATGTATAAAGTAAACAAATGTTTCAAACAGATTAAAGTGCAAAAGAACATAACTATAAAGTTTGAAAATAAACAATTAGTACACAAGCAGTGTCAGAAAGGTAAAGTAGTTGTCTGCTGTTTTTACAGGGGTAACCCTGGAACCCGCTATATTACTGAATACATTTTCATTCAGTGTCTACCTCCGTCTTGCTCCTCGTCCATTTTGGGGTTGTTTACAGAGTGTGCGAGCCTCTTTTATGCAACATACAGACACTGTTGATAAACTGAACCAATTGATGGAAACGATGTCACTCAGAGCGTGCACGCTCGTGTGTGTGAGAGAGAGAGTTGCGCGCTTACAGCTGGAGCGGGGTTGTTGCGGTGGTTGACTGGCTGACAGATGCATTGCCGAAGCAACGGCGCAAACAGTTGTTTATCGATCGGTTCAAGTTCAGCGCACATAGCCTACTTCGAAGTGGGCTTTCCTTTGGCTGAATGTACGTTGTGATGACATCACATGACGCGTTCAGGCCCAAAATATGTGGAAAATATGCGGCAATTTAGAAAAATGGCAAGCCCCTCCGAATTTTGCGGTGTTTGCTTGATTTTGCGGTAAATTCTGCGATTGCAGAATCGCAGAATCCTGGAAGGACTGAATAATATCCCATATTTTGACAGCAGGTATATTAGGCTGCTATCACTTTAAGACCTGACGCACGGATCCATTATACTGTTACAAATGCGTTTTCTTTTTCAACTGTTGACGTTCACTTAAAACTGACTGTGTTTATGTGAATACTTACCAAGACTCGCATTTTGACATTGTTTTGTGCATATTTGGATGTTTAAGTGTGATAAGCAGCAAAAAAGAACTCAATTTAGTACTGAGAGGTGGCTTTATGTGGGCGTACTTTGGGTGTGAGCACAAAATATGTGGGAATGTATACGTAAAATTATACGCAATACATGCAACACCAACAATATTCATCCAGAGTAAATGAAACAAGTGAGTGAGGGGAAGCAGGTTTGTGTGTCAACTCGCGGAGAGCAGCTGGAATCGTGTAGACCTATTCTGCAGAAAGGAGTATTGGAAGCGTTTCAGATATTTCAGTATCGATATACACTACCATTCAAAAGTTTGGGATCGGTACGATTTTTTATGTTTTTAAAAGAAGTTTCGTCTGCTAACCAAGACTGCATTTATTTAATTAAAAATACAGTAAAAACAGTAATATTGTGGAATATTATTACAATTTAAAATAACTTTTTTATTTGAAAGTATTTTAAAATAGAATTTATTCTTGTGTTGGCAAAGCTGAATTTTCAGCATCATTACTCCAATCTTCAGTGTCACATGATCCTTCAGAAATCATTCTAATATGCTGATTTGCTGCTCAAGAAAAATGTATTGTGTACAATTGTACAAAATATTTGAGTACAATATTTTTTTTCAGGATTCTTTGATGAATAGAAAGTTAAAAAGAACAGCATTTATTTGAAATATAATCTTTTGTAACATTATAAATGTCTTTACTGTCACTTTTGATTGATTTAATGCATCCCTGTTGAATTAAAGTATTAATTTCTTTAATTTCTTTTCAAAAAAATTTAAATAAAAATTCTTACTGTCCCCAAACTTTTGAACGGTAGTGTATAATGTTACAAAAGCTTTGTATTTCAGATAAATGCTGTTCTTTTGAACTTTTTATTAATCAAGGAATCCTGAAAAAAAAAAGTACACAACTGTTTTCAACATTGATAATAATCAGAAATGTTTCTTGAGCAGCAAATCAGCATATTAGAATGATTTCTGAAGAATCGTGTGACACTGAAGACTGGAGTAATGATGCTGAAAATTCAACTTTACCATCACAGGAATAAATTACTTTGTAAAATTAATTCAAATAGAAAACAGTTATTTTAAATTGTAATAATATTTCAAAATATTCCTGTTTTTACTGTATTTTTAATTAAATAAATGCAGTCTTGGTTAGCAGACGAAACTTCTTTTAAAAACATAAAAAATCGTACCGATCCCAAACTTTAGAACGGTAATGTGTGTATATCCAAAAATCAATATTTTTGACAACACTACATTGCATAGTTTAAGATGCCTTTTTTAAAGACTACAACTGAAAAATGCACACAATTCAACCCGCCAAAGTTGCTAGTAGCAGTGACTGCGTTACACGCCACATTTGGTGCGTGTTAATATCAAGCCCTGATTAAATAACTTCTTTGTATAGTGCTGATCTATTCACTATATTACGCTACAGTGCTCTACGACTCAAGATCATCTATGAATTTTAAAGTGTTTAAGGAAGTGTGGTACAGAAAGATCAGCGGTTTCATCAGAGATCTAATTAACCTGATAGAGTCACTGAGAATCTCTTTAGGTTAACCTCCTCTGCCTCAACAGATGATCTCTGATATAATCAAGCAAGTCTGTCTTCTTCAGAACACTTCAAAACCCTCAACTTCCAATTAACCAAATCAAACCATTAATCAATCTTGTGTAACTCTGATAAAGTTATAACTGGTCTTGACCTCTACAAGCCCCTTTTAACAATCCTAGGGCTGATCATTATCTCAAATGAAAACCAGGCCAGCACTGTCTTCAGATCTCAATTTATTCTGGACAGCACACACTTAAGTAGTGTTTTACACAGCCAGGCGAAAATTCTACCGGTGTATTCTGTAATATTTCTAATGTGTTTATTCATAGATCAACTGTTTTGGGGGACAACAGGCTTGCTGTTTATAGTCAAAAAATGTTTGACTATTAGACAATGGAAATAGCCTCATGCTCAGGCTTGTTTTGTAAGGACATCAATAAGTTTATGCTGCTTTAATATAGTGTAATCAATTAAATTCAAATGCTGGAATTAAAAGTCTCAGGCCCTTGCTCACCAATTAAAGGGACAGTTCACCCAAAAATGAACATTTCTTCAACCTCAAGTTGTTGTAAACCCCTATGACTTTCATTTTTCTGTGGAACACAAACGGAGATGCAGAGATGCTTTTCCTATACGAGAAAATTAATGAAGCTCCAAATTGAAAAAGGTAGAATAAAAGAAATCCATATGACCTGTGAGCTTCTGAAGCCGTACTATAGAATTCCATCACATTTTCAAATTTCCATTGGTTCTAATATGTCACAACCAAATGTAAAGCAGCAAGTTTGAATATGTGGAAATTAGATTTGAAGGCTACAGAAAAGAACAAGTTTATTAGTGAATAACAGATTAAATTTCAGTTGTTTGGCTTCAGAAGATTGCACAAGTTGACTAAAATACTTTTATGCTACTTTTTTCCATTTTAGAACTTGACAGACTAGGTTCATAATATGTTTTCATTGCATGCAAAGTAGGAACCAACTTACACGGAAGTTCAAAGTGAAGCACCCATTAAAGATTTCATGTCAGAGGAGGTAATTCTATGCTTAATTATTCATTATCCGTAAGGAAGAATGGTGGGCCTGTGGTTTCATTAATTATGCCATTCAGTTGCTATAGTAACCACTGTCTCATTAGACCATTTAAGTCTGAATGAAAAAGAAAGATGTGCCCAATTCAATCTTTGAACTCAAACCTGAAGAACTGATCTCTTACTTTGACTGTATCATGAGATGTTTTAGGAAAGAGTGCAACAAGAAATGCCATTGTATTTACAAGTGGTCCAAGTTAACTACCAACAGCAATAACATTCATGCAATTCATCCAAATCACTTATTGTGGAGAGCTCTCAGTCTCTTTGGTTTTGAAGAATGGAAAAAAATTTCAACATGAAAGAGAACATGAAACGGCATTAGCAAAGCATTTAAAGCAAACACGAGGTCAAAACTGACATGGTTTACTTTTTTTAGTACATGCTCCTGGCATTATTGTGCACATTATTCAAATTTTTAAAAAAGTTTCAAATGAAATAAAATATTTAGCAGGATTTTGATCACTACTGGATGACTATGAAACTACTAGTTAAAGGGGTTAGATGAGGCTTCAGTGAATCAAAGTGTTGTCGTTATGTTGCGGAGATGCAGGGCGTTTGGATGCGAAAGCAAAACCGCTTTGTTTGGCCTTCCGAAAATGGTTAAGATCTGGTCTTCCGAAATCAGAGGTTAAAATTTATTTAAAAAGCTGTTCTTGAGCAGCACAACTCAAAAGTTTGCTTGTGAGGGCAGCTTCCTCAACCTGGGACAGTACAAAACCGGCTATATACTGTAGAAAGACTACTTACCACTTTGAAATGTCAAGTCTTGCTTGCGAAGTTGGTTCTGGTCGATCGCTTGATCATCCACAATTTCAGAATCCAACTCGGACTTAAACTGATATGGTAAAACCCAATGGTGTAACTTTGTTTTAAAAAGTGGGGTGGGACAAGAATGTGTGGTGGGGGGAGGCTAATACGGAAAGGCTAGGCTAAGGCTATAACGGAAATATACAATAACAAATGCACACACAAAAAAAATTAAAAATAGCATAATGTCCAAAAATCTATTTCTATAGTACGCAAAGTTTAATTTATTGACGTAGAACTCATATTTAATATGACAATTTCCTCCTTACATCTTTACCTTCAGTGTATAAATATGTAGATCCGCCTCCAATGCTTGTGTGTCCTAATGGTCTGGTGGGAGAATTTTTGGTAAGTGTGCCAGAGGTTCGGGGTTCTAATCTTCCCTGGGTTCTAATCTTCAGGGTTCGTATCGTTTTTTCCTCTTTAAAACTAAACATGTTCATCAGTGATTGTATATCAAGAGTAGGGACACATTTGTTTGATTTTGTTTTGTGATTTCACTGGAACAAATAGAGAGTATCCGGAACATTATTAAAGCGGTAGATTGCAGCGCTTGTTTGTGTGAAGACTGTGATCCAAAAGAACACTTTTGCCTTCCACCACTGATAAAAGCAGCAACGACCACTTAGCATGATTTCAAAAACAACACATTCCATGGTCAGATCGCCTATATTTAAAGTAACACCATGGAACATTTGCTCACGGTTCCCCCATGTGGTTGATAAGCACAATTGTCTGTTACCAGTGTCATAAATACTGTCGCTGTATAAGCTTCCTCGTGGGCAGCGTAATACACGTGAATTTGTTGACTAACTTGACAGAACCGGCGAATGCAGAAACATCATTTGGAAACCATGTCCACCGACCAGGTAAAGTAGCCCGTGTTACACTATGTTCTACAAATATCATTACATAGTTTTATTAATTGTTACTCCAGAATTGAAAAATACAATGACAAAAAGAATGGTAGTATATTAGCCTAGTTTTTTTTGCTCGCATAGTTCATATGTAGCATTGTTTGCAAAGGGTGTAATTTGTATAATAGAATAAAATGTTGTTCGCATGGTTTTGAGACTTGCATATTAGATCATTTTGTCTTATAGTTAGCTGTTGGCTAACTCCACCCAGGCTATGAGTAAAACACGTGACGTATGCCGTAAAGCAGGTCGCACTCTTCCGCTGGCAGGGGATGGGCGGGGCTGTGCGTACCGACCCGAACACGAAACTAGCAGAGTGTGGTTGTAGCCGCTAGGAGGCTGCTCAGGTAGAAGCGGCAGTAGAATTCATCTGGTTAAGAGTTGTTGTACCACTGAAATTATTTTAGAGACATTATTTTAAGGTTGACAAACTACATAGTGTTGCTTTAACACAAACAAATAAAAATGAATACTCTGGTACTTCAAATGTAGATGCTTTCTTTGCATTCGATACATCCGTGCCGCGAGATATTTCAAAAAGTGGTGGGGACAATATCGGCCCAGGCAAAAAACGCAAATTATACCTATGGTAAAACCGACAACATTATTAACTTTGTGTTATAATTGCTTAAATCTTTGGAAGCTGAAGCTCACGATTATGGTAAGGGCCGTTACATTTCCGATACACACTTGAGGTGTTTGGTCAATCACAATGCACTGGGTCTGCTGGCCAATCAGAGCACTCTGAGCTTTTCGGAAGGAGGGGCTTTGTAGAAATCAGTGAGTTCCAGACAGACAGAGATGTGAAAAATAATGTTTTTTGAACATTAAAGCATGTTGATTAATTTTATTACACCCAATAAACAAAATAATGACCTTTTAAAACAGCATCATATGACCCCTTTAATACTATTATTTCCGGGTCACACTGTTGTTTACATTAGCAGAAAAAAAATCATGCAAGAAGCAAAGAAACATTTTCTATCTTTATAATAATATACACTGATGATGAATCGTGCACAATAAGACCAGGGACATTGATTAAGAAAGTAAATTGGATTTCATGTTGCATTTAAACAATGCAAGACAGGCTTATCTGTCATACCTGGAATAATGGAGCTACAGGATTGAATCAGTTAATTGAGTTACCAATTATAGGTAACTTTTCTGTAAAGGAATATGGTTACCTTGTAAGTGCCATTGGGATACTTCATAAAGGACACTAGGAAGATATCCACTGGAAGAAGAGCTGATGTGATGAGAGCAATGGCCAGAGCACATATCGCTGTGATGGTGGAGATAACCTCGCTCTCCTGCCGGCTCTGATACTTCCGAATATAAACCCAGCAGAAGGCCACGATGACCTGAAGATACAGGGGGACAATATGAGATGTGCATCAAAATAATTCATTTAAATTGATAATGTTAAAGACAGTACTACAAGTTTCATGATTTTTAGATTTGTAGATAAATATAATTTCTGTCTATGCACAAATGTCTTTACAAAACTTCATTTTTATTTATTTTATTTTATTTTTAATGTAAGAGTTAGACCAGCAAATAAGGATATCAGGTAGTCGTACATTTACATCAACCTTATCAATAAAGTATACTAAAAAAAACTTTCTTTCGGTTTTTATAATCATACAAACTTTCACAAAAAAATAAGAAAATAAAAGCACATGAAATTAATTAAAAAGAAAAATTAAAAAGAATTGAGATAATGTACAAGAGGCCTGATATTTGTGATAATTTGTTATAACTGTGCATTAACTTTGTGTGTCACTCTTTTAAATGGCCTAAATATTTCTGGTGTCAAACCGATGCATGTTATATAACACAAACTCACTTTGAAGTCACCATTAAATCAAAATTGACATTCTTATTTTTTTATGGAACATTGCAGTATTTATTATAAATTATTTATCTGTTCACATAATTATTTTTCATGTACCTTCATAATCTTTAATCAAAATAACTTGATGACGTGTATACTGGTGTGAGGGCGGGACAACCTGTCACTCATGAGATTGACCAATAGCAACCACAACCATCCAATCCATTCCCAATGGAAAAAATCAAGTCCAGCCCTACATCTTTTCTTGTTCGAGAAGCTGTTTCACTCGGATATACGTAACATTAGGGAAGAAAAGTCGATTGCAACTTCAGTTTCATGTCAACTTCAAAGGCCATAGAAATTCAAAACCTCTCACAAGTGCAATTTAGATAACTCGAAATATGATTCTGTATCATATTTCAACTAACAGCTCCTCACCTAGAAAGAAATCCTGCCTACACATTTAGAAGCCTCTGAGACAGTTGTCTTTGAAAAGCATTATGCTGTATCTCATTAAAAAACACTAATAGATTCCAACTTTTAGGAGGAACTTGTTTGAGAGTGAAAGGTCATATTCCAAACACATCCTCTATAAGCTCTCAGGACACCGCTAAAATGAGCTTGTGATTACGGGATGCTGTTTTCAGACAGGATCAATTAAGCACCCTATGCGTATTAGATTCTGCCTGAATTGTTGGTCAGATAACGACCCAACGCTTTGAATTTAAATCAGGATGCTCCAAACAAATTATAGAACGGGAAATACTGCTCTCTTTACACTTGTTAAACTTGAGCAGGCTGAATTTTAATGAGAAAATTAAGGCATGGATACCACTTTAATTACACATCTCGACCAGGCAGAAAAAAATAAATCATATGTTTAAAGGTGAGGTGTGTTATTTCTGTGCCACTAAATAAAATTGCAAAAATAATGACAATTTGTAAAGTTTCCTGAACACTCCCCCTTTCAACCATTGGTCCCCTCAAACAAACACAACAAAACTCACTGACAGTGTTTATAGTTGACTCTGAAATGTAACATATTAACATTTGAAATACTAAGAACTGTAAAATCATCAATTATGGCTTCGATATTAACGTCACATGTAACCGAGGACATAAAATAATATAATACGATTAAATATAAGACGTAAAAATGTTTTTTTTTATCAATAACACATGTACTTGTACTTGAAACTGAAGTGTTACTTCTAGTAAAACAATATAGTGTGCCATTTTAGTAAAATATGCCAAAATAAAGTACTTTAACTATCAACATAGACAGGATTATGATATTAGCTATATATAGGCTAACCAAAGTAGTGTGTGGCGTGCCAGTATAGATAGAATGTGATAGAATAAGCAAAAATATCGCCTCTAACAATATAATACAAGTAAACGAATGTTACAGTGGATAATTTGTGTATCTCACCAGTAAAACGATAGTGAAAATAGACCATCCTAGCACAGATTCAGAGAGTAACGCTACAGGCGTCGCCATGACTGCTTCACTTCCTGCAACACAGCTGACGCTCGCCATGTGACGGGCGACGTCACACAGCACGCTAGTGCGAAGGTCTGGGTCAAATACAAATACTTTAATGACACCTACATTTCATGACTTCATGTTGGCTACTGAACACTTAAGAACACTTTATAAATAGGCCCTATGTTAATGTAGGCCTAAATGTAAAAATAAAATGTAAAATTGTTCTATTAGGCTTTTTTTGTGTGATCTATTTTATGTTTCATTTTTGATTCTGCATGCCATGTGCACATTTCTTAAATATTGAATGTGTATTTCTGCACTGGTTTGAAATAAAAAGTAGGTTGAATAACTAGCCTAAATATGTTTTGAGGCAAACCTACTTAGTATGAATGTTAATTATATTCTTACACCAAAAGACATTATTTTCTGATACATTAGCGGATAGCTAAAATGTTGTTGCCTCTCAAGTAAAGACAATATTGGCTTTCAGAAACTCCAGGTTTTATGTGGTTTTTTTCCCCACCAATATCTACACAGCCGACTCTGACGCTGACGTGAAGAATTATTTTGTTTTATCACTTTCTATATGCCCAACTGCCCAACCACTGAGGTGAATGAATCTAAAAGTAAATACTTAAAGAGACTCATTAAAAAGATCATTAACATAAAATACAATTACATACTAAAAATAAATAATAATTATTGTTGTTAATAATAATGATTACGATGTCAACCACCCATTTTGTGAGTGATGCTTTGAGCTGACAGACATTTAAGAAATGAGAATAAGCAAGAACAAAAGAGAATGTGAATTTCCCAAAAAAACAAAATGACCACCTGTCTTGATTCTTGCCTCATGAGAAAGAAATAGCTTTCCAGATTTAAAGTTTAATCTCTTAAAATCCCTTAGCCCTTCTGCTGGGACAGTGAGTGAATGTTTTGACTGGAACTGTTCATCCAACGTCTTCTTATATTTAATCTAGCCCAAGTGTCTCTGAAATAATTCATGATACTTGCTGAATTTTAATTTCCCCTTTCTGTGTTTGAGATCCACCATGTATGAATTCATAATCCAGTTGTCCTTAGTGATAACCAGCGAACTAAACTGTAAGGGTTAAATCTTCTTCAAGTGTCTGCTTGCTTGCCAACTTTTGACTGAGTGACACATTGGGAGCCATTAAGCCTTTAATGTAATCAAGACTATTTCCATCTCTTACACCTCAGAACCAATTACCTAATATTACCGGCCTGTCCTTAATGCCAGCTTTTTGAACCTCTGAGTTCAATTACCACATAGATGACTGGCAGAGAGTCAGTGCTGTTCCAGAGATGGAGAACTCAGTGTAGAGGTCATCCACAGGTGAACTGTGATTTGAAGCAGGACTCCACTTTGACTTCTGTATGTTTTTAAAGCACAACAAAGGAGTCAAGAAATAATCATTGTCACACATCTGGATTTTAAACACACCACACAAAAACAATGTATGTCTAAACATACACATGGTGATTTATGATAGCAAGTTTTTCCTAATCAGTTTAAAGACAAAACCACTTCACATTCTGTGAACAATGAATGTGTCTTTACTATGCAGAATGATAAATCATGTGAGAGTTTATTCTAAACAGACCACAGACATTATCAATTACACACACACACACACACACACGCACACGCACACGCAGGTTTGTTTTTGTGAATTGTGGGGACATTCCATAGGCGTAATGATTTTTTTACTGTACAAACCGTATTTTCTATCACCCTACACCAACCCTACCCCTAAACCTAACCATCACAGGAAACTGTGCACACTTTTACTTTCTCACAAAAACTCATTCTGTATGATTTATAAGCCTTTTGAAAAATGGCGACATGGGTAATGTCCTCATAAGTCACCCTCTCCTTGTAATACCTATGTCATACCCATGTCATTATACAAATTTGTGTCCTGATGTCACAAAAACACACGAGCACACACACACACACCATGCATTTTAACACCGAATGATAAGCTTGTAACAAGCAATCTAATATTTTCCTTTTGGCTGTGGTATCAGAAAATGTCTAGCTCAGCTATTCCTTTCATTGAGATTCATCAAACATAATCTGCTTTCTGTCGCTATTTCTAATTAATTTTTTATCTCCTCAAATGGCTTGGCTGTACATCAGGAGAATGAATCCGGTTCGATTTAATGAGGATAATTACCAGTGTAAAAGGTGTAAAAGAATAACCTTCTCCGTGATAATCCACACCAGAAGCTGGTGTCCACGAAAGGCTGACAGGACTTGACAGGAAAAGTTTTTTTATTTTTTATTAACAGGATATTTGCTAAAGACTGCTTTAAATTTAATGTCCCCCATGCAAAATGTATAATGAAAGTGGAATTCTTGTCTCTATATTTTGTTGTAGACACCAGACATCAGGCACTTTTCATCCTGTTTTTTAAGGTGAAGTGTGTCAATTCTGCTGCACTAGTGACACCAAGCGGTTTTCTAAATGACAATCGAACAGGTTTCCCAGAACACTTCCCCGTCTTTCATTGGTCGGACAAAACAAATAGTTCCGCCCCAGGCTCATGCCATTGGTTGAGGCAGTGTGTCGGACTTGGAGTGGTCGGATCTCGGGATTCTCAAGCACACGGAGCAATCCCCTGATTGTATGGCGAAATCGCAGTGTATGCACTTTATTTTTTAAGAATCAGCTTACGAATGGCTTAATTATAGTTGTCTCTGTCATTGAAATTTGGATAAGAGAAAGTATTTTAACTAGTGATGGGAGAAGCGAGATTTTTCTAAACTTTGAGTCGATCGAACCAAATGCTTCGCAAATGATTCACTGTTTAGAAATAGGCTCGAATTACCACGCGCTGATATCTGCTGGTTAAATCCATTGATATGCAGGAAGGGGGAGGACTCAACTTTTAAGGACTTAAAGAGATAGTTCACACAAAAAAATGAAAATTCTGTCATAATGTACTCACCCTCAAGTTGTTCCAAACCTGTATGAATTTCTTTCTTCTGCAGAACACAAAAGAAGATATTTTAAATAATATGGGTGGCAGCTGATGGATCCTATTGACTTTCATAGTATGGAAAAAATACTATGGAATTCAATAGGGTCCATCAGCTTTTTGATTTTCCTACATTCTTCAAAATATCTTCTTTTGTGTTCAGCATGAAGAAAGAAATTCATACAGGATTAGAACAACAGAATTTTCATTTTTGGGAGAACTCTCCCTTTAAATTATTAAACTAATTGAGTTTACTAACATTTACTTATTGATTAAAAACTACTATCAAACACATTTCAAAACAGTTTGATGCAAGGAAGCCTCATTTGAAGAAATCGCGTGACAGTCTACGTGTTTCGAAGCACTGATTTGGAAAAAAATATTCAAAATAAGATTTCAAAGAATCAGTAATTCACTCATTTTTAATATAGAAAAAATGGCACTGCAATCCAGTCACAAAGCCAACAATCTCACCAGTCGCATTGCTCGTTCCTGTGAATGTTGTTTTTGCTGCTCAGGTATCTGGTTTTTATATAAACATGGTATCACTTTACACACTTTGGCACATTCAAACAGTTGCTATAGTGATTAAAGAGCAGTGCAAAGTGATCATGCAGGAGAGCAAGTGGCCACAGGATAATCACCGATATATGATACTGACCATGAGACCTGGGTCCTCGTGCAAGCTGTGCTGCAGGAAAATGACACGCAACATTGAATGTTTATTGTAAACTCAAGATTCTCATTTATGCATTTGGCACACTTACTGTAATTCCAAAGGAAATCACAGTGCATCAAGGGTAAACTTTTGAACAGGCCAGGCCAGGCCATGTGGTTCAATCAAACCCCTGACTTTGGCATTGCTAATGCTATAGTCTACCAGTTGAGATACAGGAATTAAACTAATTTCTTATCTAATGATAATAATGAACAACTATTTGGGGCAAAAATAGTGACTTATAAGCAGTACTATCACAAGACTATTTATGTTCAGTATCCACTAGTTGAAATAGCCACACGGGCATGAGCTCTTCAAAATAAATGTATTCTCTCAATTTACTCTTGAAAAATAATATCTGAAGGGTAAATTTCTCTCAGGATCTTTTAAAATGCATGCTCAGCACTGATATATGCTCCCATTCTCTTTATAAGTGCACTACGGACTGTATTGTCTAGTCTCAAAGAGAGTAGACTGATAGGCACCAGGCGACTTCCATTAGCTCTGAGATACTGTGAGATACCGAATCTAATACCCTGATTTCATTTAGTCTCTGCCTCATTTGTGGTCATTTTATCAATCTCATTTGTCCTTTGTACAATAACCTGACATGAAAAGCTGGAAGTACAGAACATGATGGAAATTTGAACAAAATTTGAGTCTCTAAATAAACCTTTTTAGAGAATTTTCAAAGTGGCCCTTTTATTATATGATATATCAACTTATATTTACTTCCCAGAATGTCTCAAATGCAAATTCACAACAAAAACAAGAACAAAGTTTAATAGAGTTCAACTGTCTGGTTCTAGAAGTAAAAACTCCATTCATTTTCTAAATAGGGAAACTGATTTTCAACAATAAACCTTCAAAGGTTGTTAATCCATGCTTCTGCTGAAGCCATCAGCCCACATTATTTCAGCTTATTTTTAAAATAATCATGTTTAACAGTGAAATTCCAGGTGAAAAACATTACCCATGGTGCTGTACAAAAAAATTACACCAAGAAAGTCAAAAAAGCAACAAAGTAGTTTTTTATCTCCGTCTATGAAGCATTGCAAATAATGTAATTGAGTTGATCTCGTGATGCTCTCGAAATACTTGTATAAATATGCATATATTGCAATAAACTTATATATATATAATCANGTCCTTTGTACAATAACCTGACATGAAAAGCTGGAAGTACAGAACATGATGGAAATTTGAACAAAATTTGAGTCTCTAAATAAACCTTTTTAGAGAATTTTCAAAGTGGCCCTTTTATTATATGATATATCAACTTATATTTACTTCCCAGAATGTCTCAAATGCAAATTCACAACAAAAACAAGAACAAAGTGATGCTCTCGAAATGCTTGTATAAATATGCATATATTGCAATAAACTTATATATATATGATCAATATTTGTAAATGAGTAGTTTTATATTTAGGCACCATGTCGTAATTACTGTAAAAAGCCTTCACGTGCTTGTAGTTGTAATTACAACGTGTAAACTCGTAATTTTCTGAGAGCTACAATTTGTACCACATGGCTGCTGTACCAGCTGACCACTGCAGATTTAAGGTGTTTTCGACTTCAAGCGGTGCTGCGCAGACCAATTGGTGTATGACATCAAAGTACCCCAAGAGCGATTCGAACGCTTACAGAGCTTTTTTTATGGTAATTATGACATGGTGTCAACGCAGCATTTCTCCATCTTTTTTAATTTGTTTAAGCTATTCGCAGTGCTTCATGGGATTGTAGTTCCTTTCCTCACTAAATCCGTTAAGTACACAGTTGTACCTTTGTCTTTTTGTCCGAACCTTTTTGCTGTAAATCAAAGTTTGTAGTGTTGTGATTCACCTCATAGCTGTTTTTTATAATCCCTATGGGAAAAATTAATAGAAAAAATACTTCTGAAACTAAAACATATATTTTGACCTGCAAATCAAAATTCGAAATATGCCCCAAAGTGTAATATATCTAGTACGCTCATACAAGTCTAATCATTTTAATTTTAAAATCCTCAACCCTTCAGTACCATGTGAGCTTTTACAATAATATATCAAATTTATTTTCAATGAATGACTTTGGCTTTCCAAACATCGGCAGGCATTTAGTTGTTTGTCTTTTGTATTAGACCTGGATAAATGGCTACGTGAGCTCAGCACTGCAGCAAAGTGAATGAGGTTTTTAGGACCTCTTGTTCTCAGTTTGTGCCATATCCATTTATTTAGTTTTCACTGGCAAACCAAACATGAGATGCAGGAATAGAGCTATTGTCTGAGAAGCACTTTGGGGAAACAAAGCATGTGTACAAAATATACAAACCATGGCAATAAGAAAGAGTAATATAACCCATGCTCTGGGTGATACATTGAGCTAAAAGACATTTAGATAGTGAGGAATATGCAACAACTGAGCAGAATGTAAACAGTATTACCTCTATTTCAATGACAGGTGTGTTGGAAAAACAGGTGTTCTGTCTGATATCAGATGATATGTGGATTGGGATGTTTGTTTGCCAGGAAAACAGCCTTTGTTAAAGTTTCAAAACCTGAAAAAGTGAAAGAATACAGAAAGTGTGCAATTTGAGAGCCAAACAGCAGCACCTATGAAAGTAGAGCAGAAGAGAGGTTTGTGTATTCCTCTGCTATATAAGAGAGGATCTTAAAATCCATGTACTAAGAGTTTGTTTGAAAGTGAATTAATTACTGTAAGACACATCATCAGTCTAGAATGAACATGATGTCTGCTGATAAAACTTGTGTATAAAGATTTAAAGGGGTTACTGGGGGATTATGATAAATCATACATGATTACGCTTTTTAATTTTTAACAGATTCCTTGTGCGTCTTTGCATGCGTAAACAAGTGAATGTTTTTCAGACTTCTCAGCCCTCTAGGTTATGAAATAGGTGAACTTGCTTTGAGAAAACCCATTTCCATTGGTTATGATTTTTGGTACATGGTTTCCATAGCAAAACAGAATATATATATATAGTCTCACCAAAGCTGCATTTATTTGATCAAAAATACAGTAAAAACAGTACTATTGTAAAATATTATTACAATTTAAAATAACTGATTTCTATTTTAATATTTAAAACATAGTTTATTTCTTTGATCGCAAAGCTGAATTTTCAGCATCATTACTCCAGTCTTCAGTGTCACATGATCCTTCAGAAATCACTCTAATATGCTGATTTGCTGCTTAAGAATAATTTCTTTTTATTATCACTTTTATTTATTATCATTTTTTTTCTGCTTAATGTTTTAGAGAAAACCATAAACTGCCATCCAAGTAAGATTTAAAAAGAAAATGAAAGAAATGAAAAAAAAAGAAAAAGGAAATCAATACTTTTATTCAGCAAGGATGCATTAGAATGATCAAACATGTATACTGTAAAAAAGAATTGTTGGTTTAACTTAAAAAGTAAGTTACCTGGTTGCCTTAAAATTTTGAGTTCATTGAAATTAAAAAATTGAGTTAATACAATGAAGGTGATTGGTTTAATCAACAGAAACTCAAAATATTATGTGAAGTAGATTTGAAGTAGATTTGACAAAAGAAATGAAATGTTGTGATAACAAATCATACATTTTCTTTACAGTGTGTGTGTATATATATATATATATATATAGGCTATATATATATTCACACACACATGCGCGCGCGCACGCACACACATATGTGTGTGTGTGTGTAAATAAAAATAAAACAAATATTATAACACTATATTACAATTAGAAGAGAAAACAAAACAGAAGCATTTTCACTAGTGTATATTCAAACTGTATTTGCATCATCCAGGGGAATAGCACAACCGATATTGATCTTTCATACTAATCTAGCCAGGGAAGTTTGATTCTCGGCAGCATGTTGTCTTACATGTTTTCCTAGTGCTGAAATTCCCATCTGCAGGCTTAAGGTGGTTGCTTCTCGATGGGACATTCTTCAGCAGACAACAGGGGACATTATGATGCTATCACAGCCGAAATGCAAGTCTGCAAGTGAATCACAGCTGAGAAGTCTCATTGATTCCTTGTCTGAGAAACAGCTGTTCTGAAAGCAGCTGGGTTGGGGGTGCATGGTAATGTGGAGACACACTAAAAAGGCCAATACAAACACAATCCTAAAAATGTGTCTCATTATTCATCAGTGTTGAGGGCCTTGTGTAAACACAAAAGTGGTGGTCACATTAGTCAGATGGTCAGGTGACATACTGCAATGTGCTGCAAATCCCCGCTTCAAATGAATAAAAGTAGTAGATTGATATGAAAGCATCCATGAGGAATAAACAGTTCGGAGACATATTGAAAACACAGTGCTGGAATTCATATCTTGAGTAACACATGTAAGTCTACCACAAACACCTTAACAAATCTCCCATATATTGAAGCTTTGTGTTCAATATATTGGGGATTTGTAGTGTTACTATAGTGTTGCATTTCAATATCATATCTCAAATTTTGACTCAAATCTTAAGCTTTTTTTGTTGTTGCAATCATTGTGCATGCAGTGTAAACTCGCAATAAACCATTTATTCAGTTACATTTCTTTTTTTAATTTTAATTAGTTTATTAATACATTTTTATTTTAAAATATTTGTGGTATTTATAGACTGAAACACAGAAGATAACAAGCTCAACTGAACCAATGATTATAAAAACTAATGAACAATGACCAACAGTAAGACAGGATTAATAAACCAATAGAAAACCAAAAATAAAAGAGGAAAGGGAAAAGTGAAAGCAAGATACAAAATAAAAGTTATATAAACTTCAAAATAAAAGACAATACTTAACTCAAATATGAAACAAAACCAAGTATTTACATTTAATTAAAATATTTGTCTTCATGCTGAGAAATATTTAAATGAGTAAAGTACTCTGGTTTCATTCATTTATATAATATAGTAGGCAATAAT
>RJVU01065935.1:3131943-3146397 GCA_003731715.1 Anabarilius grahami | reverse complement strand
GCTATAATGTGCTATAATATAATATAATATAATATAATAGGATAGAATGTAATATAGGCTAATATAATATGCTATAATATAATATGCTATAATATGCTATAATATAATATAATATAATAACCTTTAAAAGAATCCCATTAAAATACTGTATACAGTATATTAATATACCTATATATTAATAGCCAAACAAAATCAATTTAATTTTGATATTACAAATTGCTGATTTAAAGGTTACTTCAACTATTTTCCACAGCATTGTTCTCAAATTTTATTTTGTTAAATTCTATTATAATTATTACACTTGCCGTTTACATCATGTTACAAATAAAAAATGTATACAATTGATTACAATGTGAAAAAACTTAAGCACATAAAATATAAACTATCTTAATTTTTATTTAAAGTTTTTCTTAAAATGTTGACCTGTAATAAAAAAATTAAATAAAAATAAAAAAAGTTAGTATCCATGCTATTGGTCAAGTACCCTGTGTACTATAGCGTGTTCCACAGGGAGCCCCTCCGAGTGTCCTGTCCGTCCTGATGTGTGGCGCTCTAATGAGTGGGTGGGAGGGTCAGGCAGTGCGACAAATAAGGACACGGTTCCTGCACGAGCTTTCATTCTCACTTTTATTTGCAAGTGTGCTTTGGACCCACAGCTGCCTAAAATGCGCTAATTAGCCAAACAGGAATTGCTTGTGCTGTGTGTTTACGCTGGAATAATAAACTTTCTCAGCAAATGTAAGTAGCCGGTGTTCATTTATCTTGGTTGCTGTGACTTTGTAGGTGTTTTTGCTCACTATGTGTGCGGTGTCATTTTCAAATGATCATGTTTGATGTCATCTGAGTTTAACACGACACTGTGAGTCCTGTGCTGTCGGCGTTCGTGTACTTCAAGGAGAGAGAGAGAGAGAGAGAGAGAGATTGAATGTTCAGCATTGCTGATTTATCATCATTCGTTTACACAGAGAAATTGCAGTAAACAGTAGCTTTTGACCATGAACGTGACACATTTGGGTATCAGCTGTATGTTTTATTGTTGTTTATTGTTTAGTCAGTTTGGGTAAAGTTTTAATAAGCTATTTTGGCAGTGTTAATTCTGTATATTATTAAACAAGTGCACGTGGCGTTTGAGCACTATTATTGAAGGATAAATATACTGATATCAGATACTAACGCTTAAGCTTTAGCTTCACATTGAATACATGCATAGACAAAATGATACAGTTTCTCTAATTTAGATTAGCTACTATGTTTTTAGTGTGTATTAGACTTAACATGCAGATGTTAAGTATACACTTTTTTATTAATCAAGATTTTAGATTTAAATGTGTATGAATAATATATAGATGTTAAAATTCACGTTTAAAAGTACAAAATTCCACATATGACTTGTATAATCAGAGAGCAGCATAATTGTCAATTTTGATTGATATGAGTTTTCAGATTTATTTTTTAATCTTGATTTTATTAATCAGTAAAGCCTGAATAAGTTCAATGAACTCATCACTGCAGGTTGAAACTTTGATTTTACTTCAATTTCATTCACTGTTTTCATTGCATAAACTACACTACCCTTGTAGTATTTTGCATTCTACAAAACATATGAGTTTCTTAGCTTTAATTCGAGATTGCACATTTTCAGTGTATTGCTTTCTTGAGAGTTTAAACTTTGAACTTGAGTTTGAAGTTCACAACAAACCAATTTACTCCATGTTTATGTGCAGAGATGCACTAATGATTGTAGCCTACAAAACTGCATGTGTTTTAAAACTCCATAGCAAGTGTTAAATTATTTAGCGCAATTTGTTTGGCCTGTTACTTAAGAGCTCAATAACAACAGTCAGCGGTGGGTAACGGATCGTATTAGTTTACAGGAATCTGGCACTGGGTCCCCAGAAGCACCTCATGCTGGAAACTTACTCTGGCCTGCTGGAGTTTATTCTGAGGAGTGAAATGTCACACTTGACATTTTGCGTTTAGACGTTTCACCACATAATTGAAGTGCTAGATGAATTTTACACAACATGACCTGTTCCTGCATATTCTATCTGATAAAGTAGCTCATATTCGTTTGATATCCTTGATTATAGGACACTAAAGTTAGTTTCAATGGTTGTTTATCAGTAAAACCTATTGAAAAATAACCGAATTGTGAAGGAAAATCAAAAAGAAGCAATCAATCATCATACAGACAGTAACAAGTGGTGCTGGGTTACCCAGAAGAGCATCAAAGAGTTGTAAAAGTGACGTTGCTTCTATTTCTAGGTTTTCAAGGAGCCCTTTCTCATGTGCCAAAGACGACATGATTCACTATCTCAGATGGACTGTTTTCCTGTGGATCGTAAATTCCATTCCTTTTACTTCAGGAATGGCAGTGAATGAGAGAATAGGTATGTATGCTGTCACCAAGAGCTCTGCACCAAGATGTTTGCTTATTCTTGTCCGTTTACAAAAGGTTTGATTAGAAGAGATTACATCTGTTTGGTCTTTCAAGCCTTGTTCGTCTCCGCACAAGAGGTCAATGTTGACTTCACCGCTCTAGTGCAGAGCACCGCTGTCATCGCCGTTAATTAGCTCTCTGTTTTGGCTTTCTTGTTTGGTATTCTTGTATGCAAATGAATTGTTTGTGATGAAAGGCGTCTCGCCCTCCTTTAAGAAGCAGGGACTCTTGCACAGCTATTTGAAATTCGTTCCTGCGAGGACATGGCGTCAAGCCCTTGACCCGGGTGGCGTTAGTCAGAAGGCACCGGGAGACATCCGCCGTGGTGTTATGTGTCCGATAGAATTGCTTTATCGGCCCCATTCAGATTAACCTGAGGCGGTTTAAGGAATATTATTGCACAGTGTAAATGCCCATGAATGAGAGTCGCCTGAACAAGAGGACAGGCAAGCAATATTTTTGCCAGCTGAGTGAATTGCTATCTCCCGTGATCCACTGTGCGAGCGTGACATCCAGGAAGAGATTTAGAGAGGATTTACAGCATGTGCTCCTTCTCCTTAAGAGTCGGCAGTTTGCCAGCAGATGTGCTGATTTTTGGAATTTCCTGTTAATGCTGTGTTTTGTGGGGGTGCGGCTGTGGATGTAGATATGTTTGTGTGTTTTTGCATTTGTGTCTGTCAGCATCCTTTTTATTTGGTATGATTGTTGTTGATGAAGCAGAATTCGTCCTTCAGCAATATCAGGCTGCCAATGTTATTGGAGGGTTGACTGGGGCTAGTTGTCACATTGGGGTCTCAATAATTACTGCTACTTATGCTGAATTAAAACTAGGATATATCAATGCAAAAGTCAACTGTAAAGGTGGATTTTGACTGGAATATTGAATTGCGTTCTCAGCATTGGGGTGTTTTAAATAAATATCAGGTTGGGGCAAGTTGTCACGTTTAAAATTTTGGAATTTGCTTACAGTTTATAAATCTGTCAACCAAAACAATGGTTTGGGATGTTACATTTTATATGTTTGCTGTTTCATAGTTGTTTTACTGGTTCAGCTTCAATGAAACCCCCCAAAAGTGGGGTTTCGGAAATAAAAATCCTATTTTCTCCATAGGGAAGTGATTTTTAACTTATAAACTGTTAGATTCAGACAGACTGTGAGCTACAAGGTTGTTAATTAATGTATGTTTTATTGTGTCAACTTGTTTTTTTTTTAAATAATCATGTTTATAATAATCAGAATTCTTGATGAAAACCTACATTACCCATGTTTCTGAAAAAAATCCAGCAGGAATCGCAACAAACTAACCGCCGCTCACTCCCATGAAACTTTTCGAATCATTGTAATAGTCAGTCTTCCTACGCTCTCAAACTACTTAAATATTTGTATATAAATATGCATGTTTTCCAATGAACGTGAACTATAGGTCTGGTTTCACAAACGGGGCTTAGATTAAGCCAGGATTAGGCCTTAGTTCAATTAGGATATTTAAGTATCTTATATAAGCGTGCTTTAGAAAAAAACATCAATGGTGTGCATCTTGAGACAAAACAATGGCACATATTTTAAGATATGTCAGTCGAAGTTGCTTTCAGTTAAAATGGCTCAAACATGTGTTTTAGTCTGGGACTTGGCCTAAGCCTTGTCTGTGAAACCAGGTGATATTGTTTTTATATACATAATCAGCATCTTTAAATCAAAAGTTTTATATTTATCCTTCATTTTTATTTTGATTGTCATTTGCAGTTCTTCATGGAATTGTAGTTCTTTCCTTCTTAAAAGCATTTAAGTACGCAGTCTTAATACCTTTTGTCTTTTTGTCCGATTTTCAAATACTAAAATTTTTTGCTTCAAATCAAATTTTTAGTTCATCTTTTATGAATATATAAAACATTGGTGTCCGGAACACCACGAGCCTGCATACTGTAGTGTACACCGTGAGTTTTTAAAAGCTTAGCTTAAAGGTGTGCTATAAATGAATAGTGTTCATAAACGGCTGTTGAAATGGTATTCACTTGAAACCGAGTAACAGCTTTAACCCAGAAACGGTATTTGATACATCACGACTAAACAAGCGGATAGGGTGTTTAACTCTTTCCCCGCCATTGACAGAATTTTCCAGCAATCCATGTTTTCACTGTTATATAGTAGTAGGGGGCGCTATTACGTATCTTCTGAAAGAGTACAGAATTTCCGTATCTCAAAACAGGCAAAAAGAAGCGGAAACAAGCAATAAAAGCATTGCTTATGCACATGTAAAATAACGCGATCATCAAACATTCAGCAGCATATAAACCAAAACTGCCTAATGTTACTGAATGAAATGTTGACCCAGGAAGAGGTATAGGACTGTGAAGCTTTGGGGGTGTTGATGGACGCGATCTACTCAATCTATGTCTCTTCTCTTTCTGAATCCCATCCTATGGAAGCTTGTTTCCACCATAGAATAAAACAATTTAAGATAAGTGTGCCTTTTTTTTCTCCGAATTATGAGATATAAGCTCGCAATTGCGAGTTACAAAGTCAGAATTGTGAGATGATAACTCGCAATTGCGAGGAAAAAAAAGTCAGAATTGTGAGATAAAAAGTTGCAATTACCTTTTTTTTTTAATTAATTAATTTATTTTTATTCAGTGGTGGAAACAAGCTTCCATACCATCCGTATGGATACAATCGATACAAAAATGCAATTTTCTCAGCTTTTTGTTCAAAATGTTGCTTTTTTAAATGAAACTTACCAACATTCCGGTGTTGATAAAAAAAGAATGAAGCTTTGTTTAAAAGCAGAGGCTTTGTTCTTTATTTTTATATATTGCACGTTCAGATATTCATACAATAAAATATTCTGGGGGTGCTGGCAGTAGCTGGCAACTTTTTTTTAAAAACACCGGCGAGGAAAAATTTAATTAAAGCGATTTAATAGATTCCCACTGTGACAACTAACCTTCTCTAATGAACTATCTCCCGGTTTCACAGACAAGGCTTAAGCTTAGTCCCTGACCAAAATGCATGTTTTGAGCTGTTTTAACTGAAAGTTACTCTGTGGAGTAAAGTGTGAACTATAACCATAAGTTCAATAAGCTAAAACATTACCAGTTCAATTGCTTCATTAATGTATAATATTCCTGTCCTCTGCAGATCATACATGTCCACCCTTAAAGCTGGAGGAGATATGGCATACCAGTGTGAACATTCACAGAGAATTCACAGGTACAAACAAAGATATACTGTATAAACAAATAGAAATCAAACACAGGTCATCCTTATGCAGTGCTGTTAACCATCAAACTGGCTGTTTAAAACATCCCTAATGTTGTACATGGCTGAAGCTGACAGAGCAGTTTATACAGTTAATGTTGCATTTCCTGAAGGAAATACCAGTTTTTGCAAGCCAGCTAAAGAATACTGTTGTAGGTAAGCTTAATTTTTAAGATTTTATTCTGTGTAATACAGCATCAGTTCAGAGTTTTTGCTATCCGTTGGCTGCACATAAGAATCAATCAACAGTCACTGTGTAAATATGCATATATGCTACCAATCACAAGT
Organism: Anabarilius grahami; assembly: GCA_003731715.1. Taxonomy (NCBI): domain Eukaryota; kingdom Metazoa; phylum Chordata; class Actinopteri; order Cypriniformes; family Xenocyprididae; genus Anabarilius; species Anabarilius grahami. The sequence continues at coordinate 3,140,413 of RJVU01065935.1, read as the reverse complement.
TTATGGTTGGTAAGATTTTTCAGTGTTTTTGAAAGAAGTGTCTTATGCTCACCAAGGCAGCAAATTTGATCAAAAATACAGTAAAAACTGAAATGTTTTCTATTTTTTTTAATATATATGTGATGACTAGATAAGTTTTCAGCATCATTACTCCAGTCTTTAGTGTCACATGATCCTTCAGAAATGTTAATTTGCTTCTAAAGAATTTTTTTTATCAATGTTGAAAACAGCTCTACTTTATGTGAAATATACATTTTTGTGACATTATAAATGTCTTTAGCGACAGTAAAGACATTTATAATGTCACAATTTCTATTTTATCCTTATTTCATCCTTACTGAATAGAAGTATAGACCCCCACCCCCCCAAAAAAAGAAAAAAAACTGAACAGCAGTGTTAATGGTTAAATAGAAACAAAAAAAAAAAAGACCAATCACTATTTAATATACAAATGAATGGAAGAAAAATTTCCAATCACGATTTGGTATGCAAATATCATAATGCCATCATTGTAGGTTAGATTTGCTATTCTGTCGGACAGTAGGAGATTATCAAAAAAGTTAAAGGATTAGTTCACCCTTAAATGAAATTTCTGTCATTAATTACTCACCCTCATGTCGATATTAAGATATTTTTGATGAAATCCATGCATTTTTTTTTTTTTTCTTTAATTCTCCCGTAGAAAGCAACGAAATTACCACATTCAAGGTCCAGAAAAGTAGTAAAGACATCATTAAAATAGTTAACATGACTTCACTGGTTCAACCTTAATGTTATGAAGCGACGAGAATACTTCTTGTGTGCAAAAACAAAACAAAAATAACGACTTTATTTAACAATTTCTTCTCTACCCTGTCATTCTCCTGTTTAAACAACAGCCTTTGTACAGTTTACATTGAAGACACATTACAGAGCTTCCGTGTTTACATCAGAACGCCAGCTCCGTTTTGGCCAACTCCTGCATCAGCATCACACGCATGCGTCGTGGGGTCACATGAACAGAGTCGACAAATAATGAGGAACCTCTGCAATGTGTCTTCAATGTAAACTGCGTAGGAGAATGACCTTGAAAATGGTCATTTCTTTGCTTTCTATGGGAGATATAAAAAAAAACAACTCAGATTTGATCAAAAACCCAGCTTTAGCGTCAGTTCTGGCAGGTCACGTCAGTCAAGCTCGCATCAGCTGACTCCCAGGTGACCCGCGTCAACCTATAGGAATATGACGCCTATCACATCATCCATATATAAACTCCTCAGTATTATCAGCAGCTATCGCATTTCTCAGGAGCTAATTACCCTCCTCCATCCCCAGCTCCTCCTCTCGTCAGTCAGGATTTGGCCTTATGATTTCCCTGAATCAGACTAATTTGTGAAATTATTGACATTAAAGATATGTTAGTTCTGTTCTGTTCTGTTTACCTTAGGGGGGTTATTGTTGCTCTCCCTGCTCTTATCCATGCTAGGCTGCATGGATGTGCAGGGAGTTCTTGCCCAGAAAAGAACCATACCGCCAATACAAACTAACCGCATTATCAATCATATTTGACGATAGTGGTCCTGACAGAAATATCTTAATTTGTGTTCTGAAGATGAACAAAGGTCTTACGGGTTTGGAATGACTTGAGGGTGAGTAATTAATGACAGAAAATACATTTTTGGGTGAACTAACCCTTTAAGTATAAAGTAAGTATAAAGTGTATCAAAACGATGTGAAATAAAGTTATTACAAATTGCAGAAGTTTAATATTTAGAGGTTTATGACAGGCCCTAAACCAGAATGTTTTATGAATAACAATACAGTGATGCCATGCTAACACTAATCATTCCCCATAAAAGACTACAAATGTGTGTTCAGCAGTTTGCATGGGACGACATTTAGTGAAAATCTCTTTAGCCTGAAGCTAACATTGTTCCTTTAGCAGAACATGGTGCTTACAGCTCTAAGGTCATGTTTTCAATTCCCCAAATGTTTACACTCAAATGTACTGTAAGTTTCTTTGGACTGGCAAATGCATAAATGTAATGTATGTTTTTCTTTTTCTCCTCTTGTTTACAGGATTCGATTTAGCTGAGAAGTTCCTTCTCAGAAAAGGCATGGTGACGGATGACAGGCTGCTGTTTAGACTGGGGAGTAAACCCCTGTTTAAACCAACAGAGTAAGTTCTGCAAATGTTGATGAGGTTTTGATATTGTGCCTTTTTATTTTTCCACTCGCACATCAGTCAGATGGTCGTTTTGTCTGAAAACGGTGTAGAGAGCTAACTGTGACGGCTAAGCTGGAAGTCATTGCAGCAAATGTGCATATCCATATGGATGTTTACGTAGTTTGGACGTGATCGATGATGTGCAGAATCTTCTCGCATCTGGAGAGCAGAAAGTAGGACAGTTCCTTGCAGAATCAGTGCTGTGATGAGCATGTTATGATGGGAGTTTGAATTAATGCCCACATCCACATGTTGCGTGTTTTGGTTCGCCTCTCTGACAGATTCTCATATAAATCTCCATGAGAGAGAGAGCGCAGGTTGCTTAGCTGAACAACTGCATTCTCGGAGCGGTTCGCACGAGCTTCCACCGCTCAAGTTTTGAAAATATGCCAGGCCGTTATTGGGTTCCTGCAGAGCAAACTGATATTTTCTCATGGTGTAAGCTTGCTTTCACTTCAGCTGATATCCGGTAGAAGTCTAGGTAGATGTCGCGTACGCCTTTAATGGTGTGTTGACATGGAATGACCCAGATATTGTGAGCTCTCTGAGATAATTCCCCTCGCATTGGCTAATAAGGATAAACTGTGAGGTGAGCCGTGAGACATGTTGAATAATTTGGACAGAATTAATTTGCAGACCGTGGGCAGTGGGCTCGACCAAGGAGAAAGAGAGGTGACCGTAATGGAGTGCCGCCTAGAAGAGAAATCAAGCTGTAATAGGGAATCATGTCCTGTATATTAATTGCCTTAAAATGACTCTAATAACTTACAGCTCAAGGGTGACACCAAGTTCAAAGAAGGCTTCTATGTTAGTTAGACACTGCTGGTATGTTTAATCTACATATAACAGCCTTGGACATGTATGCATGTTGTGTACGCTGTGTTCTGTCAAGGTCAGTTGTTCAGACCACAAGAACCCACGGCATATTCATGAATCCAAAGAGCTCAAATGAGTTCAAATTGATGTTCAAAAGAACTCCTTTGTAGTTTGCTGAAAAACTGGTGGGATTTTCGCGCTCCAGACAGAGTTGGAGTTGGGAAGTCTGAGATTGAAATTGAAATTCTCTATTTCCGACTTCAAAGCGTTCCAAAGTCGGCCATACGTCATGGCCAAACATAAACAAAATAGGGTGGTGCCATGACTAATTATGTTAATTATGACAGAAACAAAAAAGATGTTTTTGACTAAACATCTGACAAAAAGTGAAAAAAAAAATTTGTTATCATTACATTTTGTAACTCTTTAGACATTAAAGCATGTCTCTAGCAAGACCTAGATTTTTGGTTTGTTTCCTAGGGAATTCATAAAGTGATCAAATACAACTTGAATGCAATTCGCTTTGGATAAAAGCATCTGCCAAATGCATTTAGAAATAGGCTGCATTTGTAATTTTGGTTTCATTGTGATGCTGTGAGCATTTCATATTTAATATTTTTTGACTAACAATTTGTAGTATTTTTTTCTTAAATATATAGTGCCTGGCACACCCAAATCAATCGTAGGTGGGATGAGTGAAATTACATCAAATTAAAATTATGTGCTTTTATGTCGGGGTTGATGGTTCTACTTTCCAAATTCTAATGTCTGTTCTTGAGTGCCATTCCAGTGGTTATTTTTAAGTAGGAAGTAGGAGAATTCTGAGTTCAGAGTTTTCTGGAACGTAGCTTTATTTTCCTGTCTTTTAATGCACAGTGGACACAAACCTATTGTCATTTATTTAAAGGGTTAGTTCAGCCAAAAATGAAAATTCTGTCATCAATTACGCACCCTCATGTCGTTCCAAACCTGTGAGACCTTCGTTCATCTTCGGAAAAAAATTAAGATATTTTTGATGAAATCTGAGAGGTATCTGTCTCCTTCATAGACAGCAATTTAACCACCACTTTCAAGGTCGGTGTTCTGACATAGAACCTGAAAGCGCTGAACGTAAACAGTGTAGGAGAATGACACGGAAGAGAAGACATTGTTGAATAAAGTCGCTATTTTTGTTTTGTTTTTACGCACAAAAAGTTTTCTCATCGCTTCATAAAATTAAGGTTGAACCACTGCGTGGACTATTTTAATGTCTTTACTACCTTTCTGGACCTTGAAAGTGGTAATTAAATTGCTGTCAAAAATATCTTAATTTTTGTTCCGAAGATGAACGAATGTCTTACGGGTTTGGAATGACATGAGGGTGAGTAATTGATGACACAATTTTCAGTTTTGGGTGAACTAACCCTTTAAGAAAGATAGCACAGCTTCACTAGCAAACTATAATTGTTGTGAGCTGTTGTAAAATACTGATTATTTTGATGGAAATGATTTCAACCATGAATTAAATTATGAACTATATTACAATTTATTGAACATTAGTACACTACCATTCAGCAGTTTTTTTTTTTTGTGTGTGTGTGTGTGTGAGTGATTTTGAAGAGATCTCTTTTGCTCCCCAAAGCATTTATTTGATCAAAAATACAGTAAAATGAATTTTCAGTCTTCTGTGTCACACGATCCTTCAGAAATCATTCTAATTTGCTGATTCTGTGCCCAGGAAATATTTCTATTATTATTTATTATTGTTATCGATGCTCAAAACAGTTGAGCTGCTTAATAGTTTTGTAGAAACCATGATATGTATTTTTTTTCATGATTCTTTGAAGAATAGAAAGTTCAAAAGAACAGTATTTATTTGAAATGGAAATCTTTTGTAACATTATAAATGTCTTTACTGTCACTTTTGACATTTAATCAGTGTGTCCTTGCTGATTAAAAATAATTGCACTCCCCCAAAAAAACATTACTGTCCTCAGACATTTGAACTGTTCTTTAAGGTTGACCCTTTCTTGTGATTTAATTACTGTACCACACAGCCTCTCATTGCTTTAGGATACGGTTCAAGATTAAGACAAAGCATTTGGACACTTTCAGTATGCTCATAGTTAATGTGATGGGCTACATCTGTGTAAACTTAAGGAGAACTGACTACATAAATCCATAAAAAATGTCCCTGGGACCAGTTAGTTAAATGTAATTGCTAGAGGAGGTTCTGAGAAAAGGTCTAGTGTAATTTGTTTTTGCAAATGCCACTTGGTTTGATAGTTTATCTAAAGCAATAAGATTAATACATTAAGTGTCCAAAAGTCCAATATTTTTGGGCTACTATATCCTAATATGGAAAAACACTGTTCACTGCACACTAAAGTAGTACATTGTTTAGGGTTTGTAGGCCATTTGTTAATTTATGTTTCATCATAATCTTTAGTTGAGTCTAATGATTATTCTCTGTGGTTTCAAGCACACCTGCTGGGTTGGCCACAGAGATTCAGCACCCAGTGGACATCTCTTGTACCTCCATACATTTCACCAGTGAAAAATAACACCATGTCATCTGCACAGGGAAAGGGAGGATATTTTTAGCGTTTTTTTATACAACTGTAAACACACTGTTTGCTCCCTGGGACCCTGAAGGAGCCGCGGGTCAGATGATTTGCGATCTGTTGCTCTACCTAGCGCTTGGTGGTCAGCGGCCTGCTGTGAGGCTTTCTCTGCCGCTCAGACCGGCCCTCATGGACCAACTGTGAGTCTCGTTGACTGGAGGTGGAGGGCAGTTTTGGGGGACGAGAATGCCAAGTTGTCTACCCGGACCCCCATACAGACACATACACACACTCTGCCAGACCTCAATTAAGCTGAACTCTGACAGGTGATGGCGTTAGTCAGCTGGAGGTGTCAGGGGGTGCAGAAGAGGGGTCAAGAGCCCCCAGCACAAACTCCAAACATCTCTCACTTTACTCGCAGGAAATGCAGCCAGGCCCGTCGTCCAGTTGATACGGTCACATGGAAAGAGAAGGCTCCACTCCCCCAGACTATTTTCCATTAGTTGTTTCACAGATGATTCTGCTAAGATGTGTTAATTGCATGTTTGGTATCCATTTTTATGAGAAGCAAGGAGCGTGGGAACGATCTGAAAAGTGTTGGGGGAAGCACAATATAAAGCTTATGAGCTTTGCTCATGAATATTAATTGTGTGACTTTGTTTGTCCATTAGTCCTGAGTTGATGTTAATAAAAGGCACTATCTATAGTAGGCAAAAAAAAAGAAAAAAAGAAAAACCCATTAAAAGTATAGTTCACCCAAAAATGAAAATTCTTAAATCATTTACTCACCCTCATAGCCACTGAAGCCTAAAATTGTGTGTAATAAATTCTACTTTTTGTTATGTCTATTTGATGCTTTTCTCATTTAACACAATAATGACTTTAAATTATCATTTGGGGGTAATTTCCAGCCAAATATTTGTGCACACTGCACATTTATTCAGTTCACTGCTATGGCTGAATCTTCTGAGGCTTGTTCTTTGTCTTAAAGTTGCCGTGTCTGTGTGGCTGAATAATTTTTCTTTTTTCTTTTTTTTCTTTTTGACCAAAATGAAACTCTTAAAGGTGAAGTCTGTAGTTTCTGTGCCACTATCAGCACAAAACCACCAGACACAATTGTAATCTGTTTATTTGAAAATGAAACCGACATAATAATGCTGGCTCATATAATTGCATAAGTTTGGGGTAGCATTTTGTACCCATTGATAATGGAAGACTTGTGGAATGTTTTATTTATTTATTTATTTTCAGTGCTTTGTAGTGCCAGTAGTAGCTCACAAATTTTCACTCTTCACTGACTTTTATATTTAGGGCTGTCAAGCTATTAAACATTTTAATCTAATTATTTACACGATGTGGCGATTATCTATCTAATTATTCGCAAATTAATCGCACATCAAATTTGGCTGGAAATTACCCCCAAATGACAATTTAAAGTCATTATTGTGTTAAATGAGAAAAGCATCAAATAGACATAACAAAAAGTAGAATTTATTACACACAATTTTAGGCTTCAGTGGCTATGAGGGTGAGTAAATGATGACATAATTTTTGGGTGAACTATACTTTTAATGGGTTTTTTTTTTTTTTCTTTTTTTTTTTTACCTGAAATGATACTCGAAAATAAGAAACTAAAACTGCCAGTAGGTGAAATGTCGTTAAATGTCTAAATGAGTAAGTCATTGGGCCCTATCATACACCCGGCGCAATGCGACGGAAGTGTTTTTGCTAGTTTCAGCCCGACGCAGTTATCATTTTCACGTCCAGCGCCACGTTGTTTAAATAGCAAATACACTCATGCCCATCTGTTCGCCCATGGGCGTGCTGGTCTGAAAAGGAGGTGTGTTGACGTGTTGCTAATTCGAGGCAACTGAAAACGACTGTGCCATTGACCAACAAAAACCTGGTCTAAAGTCAATGGTGCTCTAAATATATATAATTATTTTTTATTTAAAGGGTGCGTTAATAATATGCGCCTATAGGCGGGCTATTTAATGTGCGTACACTCTGCTTGTTACACACAGTGACACTCAGCAGCACACAAACATGCCAAATATTAAAAATCAAAGATTACAATGTAAAAGATTATTGTGTACCTAAAGATAAAAATGCCTACATGTCATTGGATGTATCAAAATTACCTATTTGCAGTAATGACGAATGAAATTGGTTAATTATTTGACCAATTGTGGCAATACACACATGTATTTAAACTGACTCGTCAGGTTGAGGGTGTCTATATTCCACCATGTAAATAGCAAATCGGCCATGGTGCTACTGGCTTTTAAAGGGAATGGAATGGAAAATGGCACTCTGATTGGTTTATTGCACGTTTATGCCCAAAACACTCCCATGACTCATTAAGAGACTAGGTACAACCCGTTTAAACCATGCGCCTGGCATGCCGACCAAACTAGCAAAAGCGTTAAACTAGCAAAAGTGGATTCAGAAAGTGCACCTGCGTCATGCGCTTCAGACCATGTGCTTAGATTGTTAAAATAGGGCCCACTGAGTCATTCATTCATTCAATTTGTTCAAACGACTGATTCATTCAGGAATTAAGTAAATGCCTCTCTTTATCAATGGACCATTAAATTATTGGTTCACCTGATTGAGTCACTCAAAACGTGGATTAATTCAGAAACGAAGCACTGCTGTGTGTTGCTGAGGGACGCACAACAGTTCTGCACTGGCTTTATAGGATATATTTTTATTGGCAAAATTGAGCTAAAGCAGACAATATTGTGTCTAAAATATAACACAATATTAACTTATTTATTGAACTGTTGTATAAAATCAATATCACTTTGCACTTATATTGTGTTTTATTATATTAATATTATATTATATTATATTATATTATATTATATTATATTATATTATATTATATTATATTATATTATAT
>RJVU01065935.1:3105901-3131906 GCA_003731715.1 Anabarilius grahami | reverse complement strand
ATCGTCATTATGTTATGTTATGCATGGGTGAATAAACTTATGGCAACTGTGAGATACTTTTTGTCGCAATGGCAGCATTTATTTGCTTATTAATCTGAATGTTCAGAGATTAGTTTAAAATGGGCTGCGTTAGAGTGTTACATCCCATCATATTTGGCATATGGCCTCTGATGTCCTTATTTAACAGCTCAGTGATGAAGTGAATTGATGTCACGGTGCCCAGGTTGGTGTGCTTCGAAACACTGCCCTCACTTATGAGGTCTCGCTCAGCACAAGTCCATTCCACCGGCTGGTCGTATTAAGTCTAATTTAGGGTTGTAGTCATAAAATCAATTACTCAGCAAATCTATAAAAGTCTTTGTCTTGTTTTAAGTTATTGTTGTAAGTGTATCTATTTCCTTTTCTAGATAAATGTTAGATGGAATTCTCTTGGAATCCTCTAGACTTTCCAAAACTTAATGAATCTCTTTCTTCACTACAACTGAATTGACAACTGAATTTAGCTGCAGTGTGCACTTGGCCAATATGATTCTTTTTGCACTTAACATATCTTCTGAAACCATATGATTTTTTTTTTGTTGAGAAATATATTAAAGTTTAAGTGATTATTCAGTGAAAATCCTCTCATCTTCTCAAGCCTTCCACACATAAGGGTAAGTAAATAACAATTTTCATTCTTGAGTGAAGTATGCCTTCGAGTAAGCCAACCAAATGCGTTTGAAATTTTTGGTGGTCAGTTTTAGTAATAATCCGGCCATTGTCCCAAAATACATCTAGACTATTTTCCTATAAGCCTCTCTCCTGTGTCTTCCTCTTATCCAAAAGCATTTGATCTTGCAGCATGTAAAGTCAGAGTATATATCATTTTAATAATGTGCATTTTCCCTTTTCAGCCTGTGAAAGCTGGAGACACGCTATGCAGACGTGCCTAGAAAGAATAGAGAATGATCTATTTGAACAGAAACTCATTTTCAGCCTGTCTCTTGCAAGTCTGCTCTCTCTCTCTCTCTCTCTCTCTCTCATTCTCTTTTGTCCTTTTAAAGTATTCATACATGAGATTTCCCATTGTCACTTTTCCTGATTGTGTTTGATGAAGTGCCAGTAAATTACCAAATAGTGTGTGAAAGGAATGAAAAAGGAAAATGGGGAGTAATTCTTTTTGTAACACTTACAGTGTTATGAGATTCTCTCAAAAATGTAATATTATTCTTTCAACAATTTTAATAACCGGATAGAAGCTTCAAAAGTTATTAAAGCATATTTTTAATGTCTTGTTCCTTGAGTTAGCATTTAGTCACAGCTACTGTAGTTCATTTAGACCAATGAAAACATCTCAGTGGTTTCAAACAATAGGGTGATCTCCTGTTATGAATGGACACATTTACATGGTTTTCGATCTGATGAAATTTTCAGACAAGACTAAAGAAAAAACACTGAGGAGAACATGAATGCCAGTGCACTAAGTTATCAAATAAGTTATTGAAGCTAATAACACACAGGTTAACTGTCAGTTCATGTTCAATATGTTGCTTTTAATATTTAGTAACCGTGTTAAATGACAAATGATTGAAAATAGCACTTTACTGCTGAACTGAAGCAATAATCAAAGATGTTTTTCTAGAACGTTCTTGTTAGGAAGTCTGATTTATTTAGTTATTTTGTTTGGGCAGTTCATATACTGTACCATTTCATAAACAATTTCATTTATTGTCACTGTTGATGTCTTTCTCGTTGTATAAGATACTGTATTTAATTAAATGCATATGTTTGTCACTTATTTTCTTACATAAAGGGTGTTTCTGGTGGAATTAGTTGTATTTTATTTTTAGAATTAATTTAAATAGAATAAAACGATCCTGAGAATTATTCACTGGAGTAAAGAGTGTAACAGCTAGACCTGGGGCCCGTTTCAGAAAGGAGGTTAAGTGAAAACTCTGAGTATGTTAACCCTGAAATGAGGGAAACACTGGGTTTTCTGTTTCAGAATGGGAGGTATGTCAAACCCGAAAAAGAAGGTTAAGTCAAGCCTGTTTCTGAAAGATAGGTAACTTATACTCAGAGTCAGTTACCATAGTAACTTACTCTGTGAACCTAACCTGGTCGGGAGCAGGTTTTCTTCGGTAAACCCAGAGTTTCTTTCGGTCTCCTCCCCCTTTTTAAAGTGCAAGTGATGTTTAAATAGTTCATTCATTCATTCATGCTGCAAAAATGCTTTTCTTACTGAGTATTTTTCATCCTATTTCAAGTACAAATATCAAAAAATTCTTAAATCAAGATGGATATTGCACATAAGAAGATTATATAAGATATTTAGTCTTGTTTCCTGGGGGGATCTAAATTAAGTGCATTTTACTTAAGTAAAATTATCAATATCTGCCAGTGTGGCAATAAAAATAATCTTTATGCAAACGGAAAACAAGATTATTCAGAGTGTCTAATACTAAGTGCAAATTTACAGTAGCCCCGCCCACCAATGTCACACCAGGTTAAAATTGACCCACGTTCTTGTGGCTGCAGTGGTGTAGGCAGTAGTGTGTTGGGTGCGAAGAATTACATTTCTGATGCGATTGACTGGGTTCGAATCCGCCTTCTGCCGAGCTTGCTATTCTCCCTTTTCCCATCACATATCACATCAGAAAGGCATTTATTTTCAATAAAAATGAAGAAAATTTTCTAAAAGTGGATTAAATTGCCTAACAAGTGTTTAATAATGATAAAATCATTTACACTCTTATTATTGCATCCAGTTAAATTATTTTTTTCTTCTTGTTTTTTGCATGTGGGATACCATGAAAATGAATATTAGTTCAATAATTTACCATTCTACCAGTTTTTACCTTTTGATATTATAACAGTGATAAGAATTAAACTTGCATTGACTCAGAAGTATGCGGACGTCTTTTTGTCACGTTCTGTTGCCATGGTGAATCGTAACATCGGAGTTCCATTGATGATGGCTTTTCATAGTCGTGGTGCACGCGCTTAACTCAGAGTCAACCTACTCAGAGTCGATTGAACTAACTCAGTTTAGCTGTTCTGAAACTGAAAACTCAGAGTTTCCCATCTCAGAGTAAGTCAACTCAGAGTTCAAGTTTTAACTCAGAGTTGGTTGAACCTCCTTATTGAAACGGGCCTCTGGTCTATTACTGTTCAAAATTTTGGGGACAGTAAGATTTTTTTTTTTTTTTTGATGAAGAAATTAATACTTTTGAACAATTTAAGCAATCCTTGCTAAAAAAAGTAACAGCCAAGACATTTTGAACTTTCTATTAATCAAAGAATCCTGAAAAAATGTATCACAGTTTCCACAAAAATATTAAGCAGCACAACCGTTTTTTTAAATATTATTTCACAATAACAATAATATTTCACAGTTTTACTGTTTTTACTTGAAATTTTATTCAAGCCTTAATTGGAAAGTATACACTGTAAAAATAACATGCTCTATCTACTCAATAAAATTGTAGCAACAGATTACAAGCAATATTATTAATAAAATTCAACATATAAAAATTTAGTTAGAATTAATCAGATCAATTCCTTAAAAGTCAACCATTTAAAATGTGTAAAATTAGCAAACACCATTACAAAAACCCACAAACTGACATAAAAAGCAAAGAGTCAAACTGCCCAACTAAACGAAACACTGATCACCATAATAGTGACAAATGTTCAATAAAATCAACGTCAACATCTAAACCTGTTAATTCTTGTTTCTCTTTGCTTCAGTGATTCTGCTTATCGTCAGGTGTCTTAAATGTTCGCAATAAAAAAAAAAGAGTTCTTAATTCATCTTTGATGTCTGTCTTTTATTTTTTAGGTATTTTTGTTTAAATTTCACTTAAATTTTACTCGTTTTAGATGGTTGACATCTAAAGGAATTCATTTGATTAATTCTAACTCAGTTCTATTTGTTGAATTTAATTAATAATATTGCTTGTAATATGTTGCCAAAATTTTATGGAGTAGATATAGCGTATTACTTTTTATAGTGTAAGAGACTTACTCCCAAACTTAGAAACATTAGTATTTGTTTTGTAATCTACTTTTTATTTTGAAAAACCTTAATTGTAGATGTTGGTGTTTTGTCTCTTGTCTAAAGATCTGTGTTCCCGAATGGACTATCTCATGAATACTCCATTATTGCCACGTTCCGGCTCAGAAAAACCACAAAGAAAGATCGTTGGTTTGTTCTGCAGATCTTTGATAAAAGTGGAGATACACAGGTATGTAAAAGATCCAAGAATTTAGGTTTTATTTCTTTTTATCTGTAAAATAGACATTGATCAATCAGGGTATGCTCAAAACCCATATCTGCTGCAAGACTGACAAAATGATCATTATTTAAATGGTACTCTTTTGCAAAGGCAATCTCTTCTGACTTCAGTCAGCTTATCTCATTAACTGTCTTAATGAGCCACTAATGTTCATCTCTTTTTTCCTACTTCATTTAGGTGTCATTAATAGTGGATGGGGCTAAAAAAACAGTAGAGTTTTTAGCTCAGGGTTTTCTGAAGAACAGCCTCCTGTACATCTTCAAGAACCGAGACCTGCATGCCCTCTTCGATCGACAGTTTCACAAGCTGGGTGTTTCTGTCGAGAGCAACGCCGTCTCCATCTACCTGGACTGCAAGTTAATTGAACGTCAGGTGACCGCTGAAAGGTCTGGCATGGAAGTCAGCGGACGCACCTTCATCACCACTCGAGTGGAGGATGGACGTCCAGTGGATGTGAGTTTTGGACAGAGGTTCTCATCATTGGTCATAAATGAGGCTACACTCAGTCGCTAAAGCTAAATATGAATGCAAACGCTTGGTACAGTTAGTGAATGTGAAAGCTCCCTCAAACTATGATGGAAGCACTTATAGATTTAGGGAACTTCACTAAAGTCTGAACCTGATGCAGGTCAAAATTGAATAAGGTTTACTAAAAATCTGTTGTATTCATTTATCAGTTGTGTGTGTTCATGCAAATAAATGTCAGTTTACCTTTGCAGATTGAGCTTCAAGAGATTCTGATCTTCTGTGATGCTAGAATAGCCGACCTGGACAGATGCTGCGATTCTCCTGGAGTTACGGTAAGATGTTCAGGTTTATGGTGCTGCACTGTTCATGATACAGACTCTGTGATCCTTCCTAACCGATTGTAAACCAAGCCCATAATTTTTGCTCTAAATTTAAAGGCTTGGCATATTCATGAAATAAAATCTCGACAGGCCAGTCACATTTTAACACTGCTTTTGAATAACATTATTCTTTAAGGGAATGTGTGAAAGATTGAACTGCCCCTTTGTGTTTTATCAGTTGTGTTTTCAAAGGCTCTGTTCCAAAATCAAGTGAGCTACCTTGCCGTCTACTGCCTACATAGACAGCTTCCTCACAAGGGCTCATGTGGTGGTTTTGAGTAATAGACTAAAGTTTAAGGCATTGACTGAAAATTTCAGTTTTTGGTGTGTATTTATAATAATCTTTCTCATTTCCTCTGCTGTTTTCAGTGTTTTTATTTTTTTACTGATCTCATTGCAGTGCATTATGGGATTTATTCTCTACGACAGATATATTTACATTTATTCATTTAGTAGACGCTCTTATACAATAGCTTTCCTGTAGCTCAGTGGTTAGAGCATGGCACTAGCAATGCCAAGGTCATGGGTTCGATCCCAGGGATTGCACATACTCCGATACAAATGTATAGTATAATGCAATGTAAGTCGCTTTGGATAAAATCGTCTGCCAAATGCATAAAAGTAAAAGCAAAAGTAAAAGTAATACAAAGCGGCTTACAATTGAGGAATACAAGAGATTAATCTTAAAGAGGCAATAAACACAAGAAGTGCTAGTAATACAAAATGTTTCAGCCATCACTCAGGATAGTCCAAGCTAGAATAGGGAGGCATAAGAAATAGTGAGAGCATAGAAAAAGTAATATAGTGAAGTAGATAGTGAAATAGTTTATTTATTTATTTATTTTTTAAGGGTTAGTTCACCCTAAAATGAAAATGAAGTCATCATTTACTCACCCTGGTGTTGTTCTAATTGCGAATGCCCTTCTTTCTTTTATGGACCTCAAAAGGACAATTTAAAAAAATATATATGTTTTTGTGCTTGTCCATATAATGGCAGTGAATTAGCATCCAGCATCAAGCTTTTTAAAAAAGACACAAAGTATCACAGAATGATCCCATGTGACGTGCCATATTTTAAGTGTTCTGGGGGTATACGATAGGGTTTAGTAAAAAACTAATAGACATTTAATGTATTATTTAACAAAATCACTCTGTCTTTCCCAGACAAAGCACACAAGTTGTGAGAAATCAAGATTAACAAAAACACGACATGAAATCGCAATAAGAAGTTATCATATAAGTTCACATCTGTCAACTCATCAGACAAACAGAGTTCCGGTCCGGTGATATTTGACTCAGTGAAGAAAATATATGGATACTTTTTTTCGGGATTTCTAGGCAATTTGTAATTTGTACAAGACGGGCAAGACGGAGTGAACTGCGGCTCTCACGAACGCTCACGTCACTAAGCCGTGCACAGAAGACCAATGGCCAAGGTCAAGAATTTCATTAAATAATACATTAAAGGGTTAGTTCACCCAAAAATGAAATTTCTGTCATTTATACTCACCCTCACGTCATTCCAAACCCGTAAGACCTTGGTTCATCTTCGGAACACAAATTAAGATATTTTTGATGAAATCCGAGAGCTTTCTGACCTCCCTATACACAGCAACATCATAACCAATTTCAAGGCCCAGAAAGATGGTAAAAATATCGTTAAAATAGTCCATGTGACTACAGTTATTAAACCTTAATGTTATGAAGCGACGAGAATACCTTTTGTGCGCAGAAAGAAAAAACAAAAATTATGACTTTATTCAACAATTTCTGTTGATGGTATAAACACAGTGCAGCACTTCCGGTTTGTACAGCGTCAGCCAGTACTGAGCTGGTGTTCTGATGTAGAACCTGGAAGCACTGCACTGTTTACAACGTCAACAGCATTGGAGACATTGTTTTTTTTTTTGTTTTTTTTTGGGGTGAACTTTCCCTTTAAGTGCTCATGGAAGAGATGGAAGAGTTTTCAGCTGCTTCTTGAAAATTGTTTGGAATTGACCCCTCTGGATAGGGTTTGGAAGATCATTCCACCAGCAATAAATGAAAATGTTCTCGAGAGTGATTTTGTGCTTCTCTGTGATGGTACCACAAGGTGCCGCTCACTTACCGACCGCAGGTTCCTGTGGTCTTTCTGCAGGCAAGCACCAATGTCTTGAACCTGATGCACCTGGAAGCCAGTGCAAATAGATAAACAGCGGTGTGATATGGGCTCTTTTGGGTTTGTTGCCTCAGAATTTGGCCTAAAGAATGTATTCTACCTTTTGAAACTGTCTTAAAATGCTGTCCACATAGGCATTGAAGTAGGTTTTGGAACAGAGCCATAGCAATATCCATGTATTGTTCTTGGACTGAATGTTTCCACTGTGGAAAAAGCCCTTGAGGGCATCCTTTTAGCTCGAGTTGCTCCAGTCAATAATTTCTGATTAATTAAAGGCAACATACTGTCTTAAACGATTGGATTAGAGAAAATCCACATCCCTGCTCAATGTTGTAATTGGTACATGGTCTTTACAATTGTCTGCTGATCCCCCTTCTCAGCATTTGGGATAATGTTTCCTTAGCATTTTCCACATGGAAGTGGAATGGTCCAAGTGGCCAACAGGGCCGGTCACATAATTAGGCAACACATTCGACCATCTCTTTAGGGGCCACAGTTTACTGAGCCAGTTTTATTGGGGTAAGAGTAGGGATGGGAATATTAAGATTCCAGTCACGAATCTGTACTAATGAATCTGTACTATTAAATGTATTAAAAAACAGTAGTCTGTATGTATTGGATTCACTAAAAAGAACTGGCTCATAATCTACAGAGCCCCTAAAGGGACATGGTGAAGGAAAAAAATATGAGATGGGAGGAAAAATTTTTTTTTCAGTGCTTTTGCCTTCTCTCGCAAATGTTTTGTGTTCCCCTGAGAAAATGTGCATTCACTCGCAAAAAACACCAAAAGTTTTGCGAGCGACCGCAAAGTTTCTCGGGGGAACGCAAAAGTTTTTGCGAATGAACGCAAAGTTTCTGGGGGGAACACGAACATTTTGCAAGCGAACGCAATAGCATTGACCTATTTTTCCTCCCATCTCTTTTTTTTTTTTCACCACAATGTCCCTTTAGGGGCTCCATAGGAATCAGGCTATATGGTTTATGTGGTTTTGATTCAGTAAAAATAACTTGACATTCAGGTTTAGCAAAATGGTCTGACTATGTTGGCAATTCATTCCGAATGATTCAGAGAGCTTTCTTTCAAACGGAAAAGTTTGAAGTGGTTTCTCACCCAGGAAAACGTAAACCAAATACGGACACGGAGAACAAAAGAGTGCAGGAAGAAAAGGCTGTTTGTAATATACAGTATATGTACTCTTTAATGTTGCACAATAATGCTGAAAAAAAATTACAAATACTCCTGCCAAAGTCATCAGAATTGAACTCATATTAATAACTTTACAGCACCAAATGATATATTTACCAGAACACAGTTTGCCAGTGTTAAGCATTTCACAAGAATATGCATGCATGCACTATGCACATATTAATGTAGAAAATCCCCCACATATCCCATACAAAGCATATAATTGATTATCTTGGTCTACATTTGAATAATTTAACACTGCTTCATGTATTTCTTTATTTTCAATCTGACCAGTGTGAACCTGTAGTAACCCACAACCCCACAGCGGCCCCACTGGTCACAGGATACCTCCACAGAATGCTGTCCATGCCAGCTCAGCTCCCCACCGACCGATGCCACTGTCCCGCTCTGAAGGTAAAGTTAAACCATGAAAGCATTCTTAAAATGAGCGAGTTATCACTCCACAATGGATCCTGAGGTAATGCCGCATGCAAAATGAATGGCCAATTAAAGCACATTTATGCCAGTCCGTATACCTGGATGACAGCCAGAGGCAGAAATAAAAGCTTATTAGAAGCAATTTAGCACAAATAAGGGGGTGTTTGGGCACAGACATGCACTTCATCAGTGGGTGATGCTCAGCTAATCTCTTCTGAAGTACAAAGAGCCAGAGTTCAGGCTAGGACTCCTCTTTGAATTTTGATCACAGTGTTTTAGACCTGATACAGAGAGCCGATTTAGCATATTAACATTGCATATTGTAACTTGTGTGTATTTGAAAGGGGGATCAAGGGCTTCCGGTTTTGGCAGGACATTCTGGACAAAAGGGAGATAAAGGAGACATGGTAAGGAATGGGTTTCATCAATCACACATTGATTATTATTATTTATTTTTTTTAATAACACAAAATTGCTTAGTTTTTAGTTCAGTGACATTTAATCGATTTTCTTTTAAAAGACATGACAGAGTGCATGTGCATTAAGATTCACAATCTCTGGTTTTCAGTACAAGTTACTAAAGTTGCTTTATGGCAGTTTTCTTGTCATTTATTATAAACTTTGTGGCACACTTTAGTTCATTAGCTTTTATCGGAAGTTATTATTATCCCAACATATTTAATATGATATTTGGCTTCTCTGTAAAGTCTTAAGGATATTGGCAGTAAATAGACATGTTCCCTTCCTTGTGTTACTTAGAGATTGGAGCCACTGCAAGAATGATTGGAATGCATACAAATGAACAGCTGATGATATGTTTGTTAAGGACAAATGGTCTTTAAGGTCATTAGTCTAATTAGTTTGTTGTGTTTTGGAATAGAGACGTTTCTTGACAAGAACCACTTGTTTAGTTTGGGGTGGGAAATTCGGAATACCTTTTGGGAACAAGCAGCCAATAAATTGCACTCCTATAGGACCAACTTCTGAGAAATGTTGCTTTACTTTCCACATAATTAATGCAGCTGCTGCCAAAATTGTTTTTTGTTTTTAAATCCGGTAGGAAATGAGACTACAGATTTTCTATTGATCGTTTTAAAAGGATCCTACACAACACAGTTACATTACTGTATAGCCTATGTTGCAAATGCAGACCACGTATATGAAATTTATCATACAAATGTCTGTTCAATTATTTGCTCTGTTTAAACAACGAAGTTTTGCATATATTTTGCAGTAGGTGTTAATTGTCGACTGGAGTTTGTTATATTATTGCGTTTTATGGCTCCTGCACCTTCAGATGTCACATTTTTCAGTGATTAAATCTTCAACGAATGACTGTTCAATGTCAAACTATGTGTTTTTATCAAATATGATGCTGTACTTTCTCAATCTAACAGAATACAGGACAAGTGTTATTACTTTTTGAACAAGAACATGACATTCTGTTAATAGCATATTGAGTTTATGATGCATTTCCAAGACATTGTATCAGATCTGTGAATGTAACATTTTAATAGAGGCCTGCTGAAGGTGAAAGTGAATTTTATTGTGTTCAAGGTGCCTCTATGAGTGATAAAATCATTGTTTTGGCTACTGGAATCTCAAATATCGTTACAGTATATGGGCAGATAATTGGATAATTCAGCATTTCATGACACTCTGGGCTATTGTTTTCTTTTTTGTGAATCGCTGTACTGTAGATGTGCATGCTCAGGTTCTCAAGTTGTCATGGCTGGAATACTACATAGCTCTTGTGGAATAAGTGGACAATCCCTTGGGATATTCTAGGATCAGGTTTAATGCTTGTCGGAGACTCAAATCTCCATTTGCAGTAGTTTAAAGTCAATAGGTCATCACAGGGAATTTGGTCTTCCATTGTCCTATTTTAGAATGAAACACTCTTGCATATCTGCCTCTGACTTTCGTCTTGTCACAGTAGGGCGGTCGTTAATCAGCGCTCAGTGTCAGAACTGTTGGGACACACTTAAATTGTTGCCCCTTGTTCGTGATGATATTAGACAAAAGGGATATTACCATTCTACTAGAAAGCATTTTATTGGACAAAGAAACTATATAAACCTCAGTGAACAAGTCATTTTTAGGAGTATTCTTAAATTTGACTTTGATTACCTGGTGGACATTTAGACACTTATTTTGTTGTCATTTTCTCATTTAAAGTCAAATATTTTTGCACTGATCTGGTAGGGCTGGACGATTAATCAAAAATTAATCGAAACCGAAATTCAGACCCTCTAACTGCCGTAATTTTCCCATGTCAGTTATTTCGTAGTTTTTTTTAATCCTGTTAATACTTTCCCCTTAAAACATACTACTGTGTGTGTAGTCACGTGACTCCGCCCCGTCCCCTGTCAGCGGCATCATGGAAGCAACATGGAGGCGAACTCAAATGGCGAGTCAACCAGTGTTGCCAAGTATGCGGTTTTCCTGTGGAATTGGGCTACTTTAACCCTCGTGTACTGTTGCGGGTCAGTTTGACCCATTTTGATATTTGAGTTGTCGGAAACATCAGTTAACCTAAGCTTTTTTTTTTTTTCTTGCAATTTTGTGACTTTTTCTCATTTAGGGTCATGAACATGCATGCAAAGTTTCAACACATTGATGTGTTTTGACATATACATACACAATTTTGGTTACTTTGGTGATGTTCGCGGGTCAATTTGACCCGCATATTTTAATGTTCTAATGCAACTGCACAGACCCCAAATACTAACATGTCTTGGTTATATTTTGTTATTTTAGTTTTTTACTACCATATGAAGCTAAAAAAAGGAGCTTTTCCTCACTTGTTTCAATACAAAAAAAAATTTTGTCAGCCACATATGGTAAAAATGAGCTATCATTTCTTTTTTCAATCTGTCTGAAATACTATCTAACCTACATTGTTTTTCTTGAAATTTTGTGACTTTCATTTAAGGTTATGAATGCGATTTCTCCCTAGTGGATCCCCCCAGTTGTGTAGTCTACGCAGGTATATGCCTTATACCCACTAGGAAAGGTCAAGGATTTCCGTATATCCACTTAAAAAAGCGTGAGGATACGGATTTGGCGCTCTTTAATGTGGTGTGACAGATCGCTGTAGCCTCAGTTCAAGAGAAGCGGCAGCCTGACGCGCATGGGAACTGATCCTCTCCTCCGCTTTAATACCAGTTACAGCTTGAAATAAACCTGAATGTACAAAGGTATGTTAAAAGATACAGAACAACTTATGAAATCCATATCATGTCTCGTGTAATCGCATACTCCGTGTTCAACCGCAAAAACGGTAATAAAAAAGCTAGTAAACACAAACGTAATGTCACATTTACCTCAGAACAAACATATTCAGTGGCCATAAACTCGTTTGTCAGCTAGAAAAATTAACTATAGAGAGGAGCATTTAGCTAAATGTATGCACCATATTACATATTAATTATAATTTTTTATGTTCTTTAATAGTCTATATAATGCATGTTTGAATAAATCCATCAAGTTGACATCCACCATTTAAATGATTATATTTAAAAAAAGGAATTGGAGTAGAAATTATTTTAAAGTTAGTTGGCCTGTTGTAACTTTATTATTATAAAAATTTCCTTAAGTGTAATTTAAGTTTGAAAACAAATTGGTTCATTTTAACCTTCAATATTAATGTAGTACCAACTGATTCCCATGTGTATTATACAGCATTAGTATAAGTATTAGATTTTTTTTTCTTTAGAACATTTGCCATGTACTGTAGCCTACCTGATATACAGTATATCCAAAATAACTGATATTGACTCGAATTGTGAGCTTGTGAATCGATATGCATAACTATGATAACAGACTGGCAGGAAATGGTGCAAAACAGAGTCCAAACAGGGTGATCTTGTCACATACTGATAAGCCTCATCTTTCCATTGTTACTAATAGTTGCAACATGCACTCTTAAATGTGCATTGAAAAATTGCCAGCTGATAAAACCTATGATCCAGGGACCATATTCATATAACATCTAAGGCTAAATGTAGATCTTAACTGGCTGAGTTAGATGGTGATTGACACTAAACAGTAGAAAATCAGTCCAGTCTCTCCAGCTGTAAATGTCATTGGCTGTTTAAGTCTTGTGTTGCTTATAATAAATTGACATGTTGATAACACACACATAAGCAGTCTTTCAGAATGTTCTCAATTACATGTAGCCTAGATCAGATGCATACTATATGCATTAGTGAATGTGGTGGTGCTTATGGGGTGTCGCTCTGGGACGGGTGAGTATGAGGCTGGGAGGGAAAAATCACAGCATGCTCACTACAAAAAAGTAGACTACAGACTAAATCAAAGCTATCTGAACAATTTCTGTGCCAAATTTTAGGTTGATATCTCAAAAAAACAACTTTCAGTAAGATTTTTTGTGCGCAGTACCAAACTTTCAGTAGATGACATCCAGACTCCACCGGTGACCATATAAGGACTCTTCGATTTCCATATATGGTTTGAGTGTTCTGAACCATATTTGTCCATACTTTTCAAAATATTTATGAAGTAGACATCCTATTCAAAAGAAGTTTAGGCAGTAATGTTTATATTTTATTTGAATTTAATCCCTAAAACACATAAAAAAAACATACGGAAAGAATCAGAGCGTGTTTTATAGTTTGGCACCACATCACAAATGAAGAAGTCTGAAAACTTTCAAATTATATATAGTTTGTCAAGATTACTTTGTTTAGACAAAGATATTATTGTTATAATCGTATAATGGTAAATGTCCCACTGGTGGGGGGAGGGGCAGTCTTAAAAATAGTGGTTAAAAACATTTTCATAAATCATAAATTCAGATATTTATTCTTTGTAATGTGTGAAAAGTATCGATTATTATTTGTACATGGTTGTATTTATTAATTTTTTTCATAGTGTGATTTTTGGGGAATTGTATTGAATCCAATTAGGGTCAATTTGACCCGGACCATACAGGCAGTCGCCAGAAACCGAACAGTGCATGAGGGTTAACGCTGTTGCCGCGGGTTGAAGCAACCCCAAATAACATGATATTTAGCTCCTGGAATGTGAATTTTACCAGCAGAAACCCTACCAAAAACACAGATTTTACCCCCCAGAATGTGATTTTTACCAAGGGACCCGGTAAATAGTACAAACCTTGTCAGTGAACTATGAAAGCAAAAAAAACATCGTAATGTTCATTAATCGTAATGGAGGTAAAATGTTCAATTAATCGAGATTTTGATTTTAGGTCATATCGTCCAGCTCTACAGTCTGGACACACTAAGGGTTTAACAAATATGGACTGAAAGACACAAACCTTAGATTTTTTTTTAATACATGAGGTCTTTTTTGAGTGTTATTTTGTTAGCTGTTATTGTCTAGTATCAATTATTCATACATTTTTGCCTTATGGCTGTTGTCTTGTCTTGTTGCTCGCTCATTAATCAACATTCACTGTCAAAATAGTCTGGACACACTTAATTTGTTGCCCATATTAGTTGTTCTGAATGTGTATTGTGATTAGATGCCAATGAAAATGATGATCCAATGACAGTTGGCACTCATTAATTGTGTTAAGTTTTGTAAACAGATTATAATGAATTTCTCTCCAAGCTCATTTTAACAACTTACTTTTCACTATAAGAACCTATAAAACTGTATGACAAAACTTTCCTGTGTATCTTCTATAGATATAGTGTCATGTTCACCGTCTGTTCCTGTCAGTTCCGGACTACACTTCCCACAATCCTCCCTGTCAGTCACATGTTCACTTCACACCAATCACCTGTTGCCACATACAGCCTTGCACACATCACTAATCACCACACCCAGCTGCAGCACATTTACAGGACTATAAAAGACTCACACACACACCACCTCACCGCGAAGTCTTGATTAACTGTTGTTGTCATTTCCGAGCGTTTTCCCTGTCTACCTGCTTCTTGTTACTGATCCTGCCTGTTTCTTGTTTATTGACCCGTCGCTGCCTGTCCTGATCCTTGCTTTGTATACTGACCTGTGAATGATATCCGCCTGTCCTCGACTCACCGCCTGTACTCTGACTACGACTCTGCCTGTCCCTTGCTGTTCCTGTTTGCCCCTGATCGACCCAGCCTGTACGACCACTCTTACCTTAATAAAAGCTTGCATTTGGATCCCCTGCCTGAGTCTCCATTCATAACATATAGTCAGTAGCTTTTGTTTACATCGCAGCGGTGTACCATTTTCTATTGCTAAAGCTACACTTAGCAATTTTACTAGACAAAAGCCTTTTTTTTTTTAATTTCAATTGCATAGTAAAATTCCATCAAATTGAAATGAATAATCCTTACATATTATTCATATTATGAATTAAGAATTTTAAATGAGTAAAAAAAACTAGAGCTTAATAAAACATTTTGTATAAATCTTAATGGAACTAGGGAATTTAGTTTGTAATTTGTATTCATAAATTGTAAACATATTTCATATATTTATTTATTTTATGAATACAAATCACATAAACTGGTATCTTTTAGTCGCGTGCTGGCATATTCGTTGGCCTAATAAACATAAACTAAAAGCCACAAAACTTTGATTTTTATTTCATGGCATCTTTATGTAAATGATCGTTGTGGTTACATAAGCCTATTGTGTGTATTTGCCACATTTACATTAAACTCATAATTCAAAAGCTCATGAGAATCTAAGCCTCATGTTTCAGAGGTTGTTTAAGCCAAAAGGCTCATCTCCAGCATTAGGAGAAGAATCAGGCCTACGTTTTTGCTATGTGGAAATTGGAAACTGAAAATGCATTACAGATAAAAGAAGCACATGCATTTCACGACTGGTGGTATTTTCGGCGTCTCCCGCTGACTCTCTCCTCTTATTATTTCCTCAAAGAGAAACATTTGAATATCATAGACTAGCAAGCTGGTATCAAACGGACATTTCAAGCTTTGTGTCGGCGATGTAATTTGTCAGCGACACACCATTCTTAGTGATGTTTTTTGTAGACAAGAAATGCAAAGTTATGGAGGCAGGGAGGGATGGGAGGCATGCATATGTATTAGCACAGGCTAGATTTACTGCAGCACAGTAAATGGAAAAGTGGGAAAAAAATCTTATATTTATAGACTGCATGCAGAACTTATTTATTTACTAAAGTGTCTGTCTTTGAATTGCCTGATAGTATTTTTCACTATTGAGTTGCTTGGTGTCTTTTGTACCATTCCTGTGTGCTAAAAAGTGCCTGTATTTTGCCCTTTGCATTTTTTAAATTGACTACTAAGCATTTTACTCCTCTTGAATTGTCTCATTATATTATATTATTTTAAAATGACCCTAATGCTTATCTTGAATTTGCAAGCATAATGTATGCTCAAACCACTTGTTTATATATTTTAACCGAGGTATATTATTTGAAATCCGGTTCAATGAAACATTAGATGTATAAACTAGCCAATTAGTGTAATATGTTGTAATGCTACTAACCAACAGCCATTTAACTGCACTTAGAAAATATGGTCATGATGGCCAGGTGTTTAATAGAAGTATTTATGATGTGTATTAAATCTGTTTGTAACAGTAAGGGTCTCTGACCGTGAACATAGTCACCTTTAACCCCAAAAGAGAAACGGAGTGTAAAACTCTGCTAATTTGCAAGGTAGTGTACAGATATTACAGCGTTCGGCGATTACAGTGTTCTGAGCTATTAAGCTCACCGAATGTCACCCAAAGGTTAATTGCAGTGACCTACACAAGAACCCTTTTTGTGGATCACTTCGAATGGGTCTCTCAAAAGAGTTTGTACCCAGCGATGAAAATTGCCAGTCGCAATCGTGTTTCATGGATTGGGTGAAGTGGGATTAATCGCTTGAGGAGTTCTGTTCAGAGCGAACCAGCATTTCTAGATCCTTAATACTAGCCAATGCACAACATGTCCAAAATGCAATTACCTGGGCTGGTTTTGTTGTTATGGAGATGTACTTTCTAAACCACACTGCCTGCCTAAGAGCTCTCTCTCTCCTCCTGTAATCCAATATTCAACTATAACAAAAACGATGTGAGTGATTTTTGGGCAGCAAACCTGAATTCGGGGACCACCGGCATGCCTGAATTATTTATGAACTGGAGTAGTTGTTTTAATGGCCTCGCAATTCATTAAAGCTTACTCAATATTGTTCTTTGTAAACGGATTAAAATCTAGGGAGTTTCAAGGTTATTTTTAGGTGAAATTGACAGCATGAGTATAGTTTGATTGATAGACCCCATGGCTTAATATCAGAATAGGACTTTTTGTTGTTGTTTTTTTTTCCCTTCAACCAGTTCATTTCTTAGTGTGTACTGCAAATTAATGAAAAACTTCCACTGTAAAAAAAAAAAAAACAACAACTTTATTTAGTACATTATAAAGTACAAGGAATAAACACAACATCTAGATCAGGGATGGGCAATTCCGGTCCTGGGGCTGTGTCCGAAATTATCCCCATACGCTCATTCATTATTCCCTACATTAGTCCACCTATATAGTTTACTTGAGGGAGTGAATGAAAACGAGTGAGTGAATTCAGACACTGAGTGCGCCGGAAGGGTTGCCGGTTTTTCATAGTTTGTGCTTACTGTTTGATAATTATTTGAAACTTAGCAAACTGGCAGCTCCAGTAGTAAGATGAAAAGATTTATCTTGTACTCTGTCATGAAAACTATGTATAAACCGTAATTAAACAATTTAATAATCAATTAAAAAGGAATTTTTACCTGTATGATATTATGCTGTAGCCACATTGGATCAGCGGTTTGGAAAATGGATGGATGGATGGATGGATGATTCAGCTGCGGGCGCCATCTTGGGAATTCATTCAGTGCGACCATCACAGTGCATTATGGGTATTCTCTAGCCATAATGAGTTGTACACTCATTATTGCTGTGCATTGTGAATTGAATGAATACACTCGATAACGTCTACTATGCTTTCGGACACCACTACAAATGGCTGTCCCCTCAAATAGTGCCCTATTTAAGGGTATGGGGGTGATTTTGGACACTGCTTATCAATCATGAAGACATTAATTAGCTTGTTCAGGTGTGTTTGATTAGGGTTGGAGCTAAACCAGAGATGGTCTTATTATTGGCAGATGCAAAGGTCTGGGGTTTTAACATCGGAGAAAACGTAACGGCTAACTTGGATCACGTGAGGCACCTCAGCCTATTATATAATGGCAGTGACCAGCGTTCATGACAGTCATGACGTTTTATGACAGTCAGTTACAATTGACTTTGCAAACAGTTTATTGTGGATTAGCATGTCTTTCTTGTGAATAAATGTTCTATATTTTGAGCTATGTCGCTAGTAAACCTACTGTACAACTGCAATGTTTGTGGAATGTGCTTTACTGAGCGGAAAAAAAGAATGTGAATTGAAGTGAAGTGGCATGTGACATGTGGCCAAGTATGGTGACCCATACTCGGAATTTGTGCTCTGCATTTAACCCATCCAAGTGCACACACACAGCAGTGAACACACACACCGTGAACACACACCCGGAGCAGTGGGCAGCCATTGCTGCGGCGCCCGGGGAGCAGTTGGGGGTACGGTGCCTTGCTCAAGGGTCTCACCTCAGTCGTGGTATTGAAGGTGGGGAGAGCGCTGGACATTCACTCCCCTCACCGACAATCCCTGCCGGACCTGAGACTCGAACCCATGACCTTTGGGTTACAAGTCCGACTCTCTATCCATTAGGCCACGACTGCCCCAATGAATTGCTCTATTAGCTGCAGATTACTGGTCACTACATTGTGCGTAAAACCACATTTAAGATTAGACTTGAATCTGTTCATTAAAAAACTGCTTTATAGGGCATACTAGATACTAGATACCAGTCACTGAAAATTTTATGGTTATTAAATCTGGAAGCCATATAAAGATTTTAATAAATAAATGAATTCTTTCTATTTTGTTTACCTTCATTCAACAGCTATTGTTACACACTTGCTGGTGGTAATGTTGCATAGTAATATCTACATATAGTTACCAACAAAAGTATTGTTTAGCGTAAAACATGTTTGAAGATTAGCTGAAAGGCTGTCGATTCATTAAAGGGTTAGTTCACCCAAAAATGAAAATTCTGTCATTAATTACTCACCCTCATGTCGTTCCACACCCATAAGACCTTCGTTCATCTTTAGAACACAAATTAAGATATTTTTGATAAAATCCCATGGCTCAGTGAGGCCTGCATTGACAGCAAGATAATTAACACTTTCATTGCCCAGAAAGCAACTAAAGACATATTCAAAACAGTACATGTGACTACAGTGGTTCAACCTTAAAGTTATGAAGCGACGAGAATACTTTTTTGTGCACCAAAAAAACAAAATAATGACTTTATTCAACAATATCTAGTGATGGGCGATTTCAAAACACTGCTTCATGAAGCTTCGAAGCTTTACGAATCTTTTGTTTTGAATCAGTGATTCGGAGTGCTTATCTAACTGCCAAAGTCACGAGAACTATTCATTTCAAAACACTTATGACGTAACGAAGCCTCGTTTACTGTATTCACGTGATTTTGGTGCTCTGCACCACTGATTCGTAACAAAAGATTTGTAAAGCTTCGAAGCTTCATGAAGCAGTGTTTTGAAATCGCCCATCACTAGATATTGTTGAATAAAGTCGTTGTTTTGTTTTTTGGCGCACAAAAAGTATTCTCGTCACTTCATAACATTAAAGTTGAACCACTGTAGTCACATGAACTGTTTAAAATATGTCTTTAGTACCTTTCTGGGCGTTTAAATGTATTATCTTGCTGTCAATGGAGGCCTCACTGAGCCATCGGATTTCATCAAAAATATCTTAATTTGTGTTCCAAAGATGAACGAAGGTCTTACGGGTGTGGAACGACATAAGGGTGAGTAATTAATGACAAATTCTCTTTTGGGTGAACTAACCCTTTAAATGAGAAGCTATTTTCTCACCAAAGCGGTTCATTCAGCATGGTGAAGCCTCTTCTCCATTGATATCCATGTTTATTTATTTTTATTTTTTTTAATTGGTCCCTACACAATTATAATTTAATTCAATATTCCAAAACCATGGCATCCTCAGAATATCCTTGCTAGTACTACACATGGACCACAAACTTGCAGTAGTTTTACTCTATTAACCTTGACTCTAATGTTCTCAGGCACGTCAAACAAGGTTACTGTGGGTCTTGAGCTTGTAGCCTCCCAATTATCAAGTAATATTATCCAGCTCTGCAGCTGCTGGCCAGTGTGTTACAAAGAGTCCCAGACAGCTGTAATAGTGCAGAGCACTATAGACCTCAAAATCCACTTCTTAATGTGTCAATACGGGATTGTCCACCAACATGCCCATCTGCCATGTCTTCTCCAGGGGGATGCAGGAAAAAACAGACTTGCTGTTACACCAGGAGAGAAGGTATGGCATCGCTGTGGTATCGCCGTGGTGTATGTTAACAAAGGCTTTTGACTGTTTCCTTGCTGTAAGATGGATGCCACACTAATAGATTTGTATTATCTCAGTGTGCTTCAGAACTCATTAGTCTGTCATTAGTTTCTTTTCAATGTTTTCATTGGGCAATGAAGGGACCATAATATGCAAACCGTACTGTTAGACTTTTAACATAATATGCAGGGTATCATAAACCCATTTTATGAGGATAGATGCAGAAATTGCTAAAGCGTTCCTGTGAATTTCACTGTACTCTGTGACAGGTGGTAAATGTAGCCTGATGTTTCTCTGCAGATGTTATGAATATCTCTCATGAAAACACTTTGGTAATGCAAAACAAGTGAGCTGCATCGCCCTATAGGATTAGACAAAACCTCTTGAAAATGGCATCTCTGGAAGTGGTAGAGGGATTGCCACCAGCCACTCTAGTGGTGACTAGAAGTATTGGTGTGATTTCACTACAAAACACTTTCAAAACCTAGTGAGCTACATCCATATCTAGACAGTATTTTATGGCGTGACATTCACATCAGTGCTGCTTTTAAAAATATCATATTTTGACCAATATACTTTGCATATGACAATCCCAGATCGCACTGCAACAACTGGGGGAAAAAAGTGGAAATAAATTTAAAAATCTTAGTCATCATGAAATCAAAATGTGACCCTGGTCCACAAAACCAGTCATAAGTCACAGGTATATTTGTAGCAATAGCCAACAATATATTGTATGGGTCAAAATTATCGATTTTTCTTTTATGCCAAAAATCATTAGGATATTAAGTAAAGATTATGTTCCATGAAGATATTTTTCTACTGTACATATATCAAAAAATATATTTTTGTGAGTGGATATGCATTGCTAAGAACTTTAAAGGCGATTTTCTCAATATTTAGATTTTGTTTTTTTTGCACCCTCAGATTCCTGATTTTCAAATAGTTGCATCTCAGCCAAATATTGTCCTATCCTAACAAATATGAGTAGTAAGTATAAGTTATAAGTACAAGCATATCCTACTTACAATTGTGCTTTCAAAAATACCAAAAAACAAACAAACAAACAAACAAACAAACAAAAAAGTTAAAAAATAATAGTAGAAATTCCTACAATGCTGTTCAAAAGTGTTGAGGTTGGTAAGATTTTGTTTTTGAAAAAAGTTAATATTGTGAAATATTATTAAATTAGAAAACTTTAAAGTTTAAACCTTTTGTTTATTTCCTTGGTGAATAAAATAATAATAAAAAACCCAACCCTAAACGTTTGAACGGTATAGTGTAAAATGGCTTGATATAATTTAAAAATGGACTACTTTACCCAATATTTAATTTGTTCTAAAGTTGCATGCATTAGACTATTGTTTTGTTAGCTAGGGTTAGGTAACAAACACTACTGAAGTCAACTGTCAGGTGAGTGAAGTTATATAATTGCCAGTTTACAGTGTACCAAATCAGTCATTTATGTGTGTATATTTATTGGCCTTTTTTGTGCTTTTAATGGACAGGACAGTAGAGATTGACAGGAAAGTATAGGGTGGAGAGAGGGGAATGGGTTATATGGTCTAACCAGGCTATAGGTGCCAGACATGAGTATATTTTTAGGTTATGGTGACCAGATTTCTCATGGAGGAATAGGGATGGGATTTATTAGGGCTGTATATTGCCAAGAATCTGGCGATACAATACGTATCACGATACAGGGGTTACGATACGATATATTGTGATATAT
The DNA here is from genome assembly GCA_003731715.1 of Anabarilius grahami. Lineage (NCBI taxonomy): Eukaryota > Metazoa > Chordata > Actinopteri > Cypriniformes > Xenocyprididae > Anabarilius > Anabarilius grahami. The sequence continues at coordinate 3,109,835 of RJVU01065935.1, read as the reverse complement.
TGCGATATTGTAAGAAAGGCAATTATATTGCGATATTTCTTTTTTTTTTAGAAAGATCTAATTTTAGAAAAAAACGGTCATAAAGAACACACAACCATATGCATAAAACCTGACAAGCAACTTTATTTTATTTAATCAATACAGTATCATTTGCATTTATATCACTAATCACTATTTTGTGCAATCTAAGTAAAGGGAAAATAGTAAAGTGACTGCAGGATTCTTTGTGTATGTTTTAAAGGTTCACAGTAACGCCGTTTTTAATTTCTAAACTATTTAACAACAGAAAGTGCATAGTTCATTCCATGACTGAATGACTGTTTTATATTTAATACTGTAAATCTGTTTGCTTTAAAGCAGTCTATTGTATAAAGTGCTATTTAAAGTACTGAACTGCACAGCTGGTGCAACCATATCCACATCGCTATGATCAGATGCTTTCTTTCTGCTGTCACCACTGTCAATTTTGTTACTGAGAGGAAAACGTGAAGTACATATCACATATTCTATCGAAACGCTTCTCAGCAGCGAGCTCGCAGATTCAACATGGATTTTAACATGGCCTATTTTGCAAACAAAATGACTCTTGTCGATTTCCTTAGGCCAAAAGGGGTCCACACTTCAGCTCTGTATACCGCGGGAGCGGAATAATTATCGTCTTGTGAGCTGGGTTTGCTAATGCTAACACTAGCGATACACGCACCTTCAGTTTACGTTCTGAGATATAACGCTGCCATCTAGCGGTTGGGTTTTATACAGTCTGTTGTTTAAACCGGACACAAAGCCACAAATCTTGGATGTAAATAAAAAAATATATAAATATCGATACAGTGTTTTTGAGAATCGATACAGTATCACCAAACATAATATCGCAATATTCACGTGTATCGATATTTTCTTAGGCCTACACCCCTAGGATTTATCAATATTTATGTTCACCTTACCGACTTCATTTACATGAGATACTCCATGATGGGCATTTTGACAACTGTGTCTGTATTTGACCATTCAGGCGCAAAAAGAACTGAATTCAGGGATGTGCACTGTCTGAGAGAGCACTAGCTGGTGTGTGTCATTCAGTGTGCGATACCACATTGAGGTTTTTTTTCCACAACTTACTGCACATAATAACTTGATAAACTCTTTTTGAAGATCCTCGTTAAATGTACACGCTTTGATTGGAGACATCTTTACGTCTGACTTGATCTTCTCTGCCCTCACTAACTGCTTGTTAATTGATAATGAATTGTGATTGGATGGTAATTTTCTTCTCCAAAATATAGCCTGCTATGACACAGTTGGCTTGATTAGGCTGTTCTTGCATGACAGAAGACTACTGCTCACTTTTATGATCACCTATAGCAAAGAGAATTTAGGAAAGAAGACAAAACATGATTTTTTTCATAATAAGTCGGGACACTAAAAATAGAGCTGAAATACGGGGAAAACGGGACATCTGGTTACCCTAATTTAAGTAGTAGAAAGTAGACCTGGTAAAGCAAGGTAGTTCACTGTTTTAAAACCAAGCTAAAGTGTCCATTGAGAGATTCACAAGTCACATAAATTTTAAGCAGGTTTTAAAACCTTCTAATAACTCCACAGCAGCAGGGACGCATACTACAGAATTTTATTGCTGTTGTAAATTTTAAGACAACTCTGGAGAAAATTAGCCCATGAACCTCAATTATGATGAACATCTTTACCTAATGACGCTTATACAAATCTCCTTAATTTCAGACTTGTAAATTTCAAGCAACAATTTAAAAAATCAAGAACTCTTGTTGTAGATCACTGTGAGACCTGTATATGCCCAGAGTATTTGGTGTTTTCTTCTGTAAATGAAGTCAGTTGTCTTTCCTCAGGGTGACAGGGGTATAGCTGCTCTTAATCTGGATAGTGTTTTTGGCAAGGTGAGCATTTATCCACACAAACTATTTTATAAATGCTTAAAGAAAGGATAGGTAGTCTAAATGACTTTGAATAGCATCTTACAACTTATAAGTGGCTTCCAATTACAGTTTCTGTCGCTGGTCTGAAGTGGTTCTTCACATAGAGGTCCAATAGCACACTTCAGAATGCATTCCATTCTGTTTGAGGATGCAGTGTTTTTTTTTTGTGTGTCTGCCAGTGGATCTGGACCAGATGCATATAATCTGCTAGAAAGGTTTATTTTATCATGGGTTGTCTGGAGAGACTTGAAATCAGATTATGGCGATGGGATCTCTTCCATCAGTCAGATAGGGATTAGACAGTGACAGACCACAGGGGATGAAGTCTGCAGATTCATGACTCCACATGCTTGTATCGGACTGAGCTGTTCACTTCTGGACTTTTAATCGCAGAGTTACTTTGTTGGAGAAAAGGCTTTGATTTTAAGGGAATTGTTGACTGGAACTGCTGTAGCTACTGGAGATGGGATATACAACTTGTATGAAGTTTAACAGATTGTGACTGAAGACATTTAGTTGTTTAGGCTGTCAAAATATAAAGGTCTTAAACTATATGGCTTTTTGTTTAGTACACATTGTTTTTCGGGTTCAATAGTGCCTGCAAGGCAACACTGTATTGAAATTGCTCTCTTTATTCTCTGCCCTTATTCAGCTTGAACGGTTTAATGTTTTTTAGATCATTTCAGACTTGGATGTGCCCTCAGTATTTTATATATTTTATATTAAGGCTGTCAGTCAATTAAGTTTAATCAAATTAATAACACTGGTTATATATAATGGATCAGTCCAGCCCTCAAATTAAGATAATTTATGTACATTTTATTCTGCCATAAAAAGTGACTTTAGAATTAGCTTACTGTAACAAAAAATCATGCAATGTCCTGGCAGAAAAATACCAGTTCCATTAGGTGTACAGATATTTCTTTCAATCCTAAAACACACAACAATGAAATGCGTTATTCAAAATATGTCACTTATGAAACACCTATGAAAAATCTATACAGAAAAATTATTTCATATTAACATGGTATATTGTACCATATATATATAATATACATTGACCAAAATTATAAACGCAACACTTTTGTTTTTGCCCCCATTTTTCATGAGCTGAACTCAAAGATCTACAACTTTTTCTATGTACACAAAAGGCCTATTTCTCTCAAATATTGTTCACAAATCTGTCTAAATCTGTGTTAGAGAGCACTTCTCCTTTGTCGAGATAATCCATCCACCTCACAGGTGTGGCATATCAAGATGCTGATGAGACAGCATGATTATTGCTCAGGTGTGCCTTATGCTGTGTTCCAGGCAGGTTTTTGAGCCCGTAAGTCACGACTTTAAATCACGACTCACGACTTTGTAGCATTCCAGGAAGTCACGCCAAACTCCGTAAAAGTGTAAACAAATCCAACATGGCGGACCGTACGGGGCTTATGCTCATTAAGAATTATTTCTATCGCCAAAGGTGCTTACTCCTTGCTTATTTGAGGGAAACAGATGAGGAAAACAGCGTATAAGGCAAGAGAAGCTGTTATACCTTTTATTTTACCGTGCACTTGCATAAACACCGCATCCGTAGGGGCTGCCATTGTTGTTTCGCGGGCTATGTGACGTCAGAACCCGTTACTGGGAGTACATCGATCTAGTACGAGTTCACGGGTGGGAAGTCACGGGTTTGACTGCTGTTCCAGTGCACTTTCACGGGTAGAAGGTTGGAAAAACGTTCCAGGGTTGCCTGGAACGCGGCATTAGGCTGGCCACAATAAAAGGCCATTTTGGTCCGAAAACCAGTCAGTATCTGGTTCACAGATTTGTGAACAATATTTGAGAGAAATATGCCTTTTGTGTACATAGAAAAAGTCTTAGATCTTTGAGTTCAGCTCATGAAAAATGGGGGCAAAAACAAAAGTGTTGCGTTTATAATTTTGTTCTGTGTGTGTGTGTGTGTATGTATGTATGTATGTATGTATGTATGTATGTAT
>RJVU01065935.1:3068057-3104124 GCA_003731715.1 Anabarilius grahami | reverse complement strand
GGTTTTCAAGATGTCATGTCAAGTTAAAAACCATTAAACTTGTCTCAAAAGCCCAGTATTCTCTTCCATTTTGCTGCAGACTCTGGAAAACATGAACTTGGCATTTCAAGCTTGAATCGCTCTGAATCCCACTTTTATGAATTTATGCAGATCCAAAGCCTAAAATATAAGCTTACCTTAAACTTTAACACCATTCCTTTACTGCCTTGCAAGCACTGGAAAATTTATTTTTGCAAAAGTGTATCTAGTTTAGTTTTCTTCTGGTGAACGTGTGAACCTGGACTGACAGGAGGGCAGGGCATTGCAGGTGAAAAGGTAAACCGCTTCAGTTTATCACCTTGAATGCAAGCAGAATTCACATTCATATTTGATTTACCTGCAGAGTCACGGCTGTAGTGGAGTCTGGGTTTGCTTTTTAGAAGTACTGACAGCACGAACCCACTTTTCTCTTACGTTCTCTTACTGTTACACGCAAATAAACAAACACATTTGCATAGGCTTGCTGTAGCTTGGAAACCAATGGTGCTGTCAGGAGCGCATTGGCAATGAGCTGCATACTATTCATGTGTATATAAATCCCTTTATGCAGATGGGCAATTTAATGTGCTGTAATTAAGACTGTCCAGTTTGTAATCATCTCACCATGATTCGACTGAAAACACACAACTAACTTGTACAGAGAAAGACAGAGAGATTGTGTTTCTTTGGCCCCTGGAGAGCATGGGGTGGCGCTTTGTGCATCACAGAGAGTGAACTGTAATTATGAACTGATGCAAAACCACTAAAACAGTTTAATTGAATCTCATTAGTGAACAATAGCCTGTTTTAGTAAACACTCACACTGAGTAGCTTACAGTAAAAAGCCAGAATTATTCACTGATACTAGTTGTATTATACAATATATGGTGTATACACAGTTGTTGTCAAAAGGTTACATACACCTTGCAGAATCTGTACATTTTTCTAACAAAATAAGAGAGATCATAAAAGAGGTCCACAAGACACAATAAAAGTTGAATTGATTAAAATGGACCCTTTTCATGGACTGTGATGACGCGTTTTAACGGTCATCAGCATTGTAAGTCTTGCAAAGTTTTTTATATATATATTTTTTTTAAATGTATGTACATTTATAACACTATACTTAGTATTGTATTACCTTTTTATCAAATTACACAAAAACTAGTTAACACTATATGAGGGTGTTTCTAATACAGTGGCTATGGGAGTTACGGTAAAGTTGACATCTTTCTCTCTTCTGACTGCCATATCAATGTCTCTCTATTTTTTTTCCCTCTTTTTGAAAGTTGTGAAAACACTGTTGTTGAGTTTATCTTTTGCTATTTGTGAAAATAGGGGCATAAAAAATATATTTAATGTATTCTCTCACTCACCGCCATAGAATTTTAGAATTTTACCCAACTGACAACTTCCGCTTCGAGAAACCCGGACATGTGAAAAGTGTCTATGGCCCCATTCAAAAGTTCACATACACTTGATTCTTAATACTGTGTGTCAATACCTGGATGATCCACGAATGTTTTTTTGTTTTCTAATAGTTGTTCACGAGTCCCTTGTTAATGTGGGTAGTAATGTTCTTCAGAAAAATCCTCCAGGTCTTGCAAATTCTTTGGTTTTCTGGCATCTTTTGCATACTTGAACCTTTTCCAGCAGTGACTGTATGATTTTGAGATTCATCTTTTCACAAAAGGGTGTTTCACACTGCACTTAACCCCGGGTTATCTTCGTTCTAAACACCGCTTTTAACCCCGGGTAAAGGAACGTTTTACACTTGTGGTTTAGAAGCGGGGTTAGCACCGCTATTTACCCGGGGTTATGAAACCCTGCTCCGGAGCAGGGTTAGCACTGCTTTTGCGGTATATATAAACAATAAATTAATTGTTTGAGAGGAAATGTCAAATGCTGACTGAAAATGCGACAATTTAAATGAAAAAGAGACGTTTCATTCTTACCTTTTATAGTCCGAAATGTCCATTCAGTATAAACTTGATAGTACGGTCGGCAATATGAGGATTAGCAATGCTAGAACTATGTAAACAGGTTGCGTGCTGCGTTTATCCAATTAATGACACTGACACTGCAAATATGCAAATAAGAACATTAACCCAGGGTTAAGGAATGTACATTGTGAAACGTCATGTTTTTTTTTTTTTCTTCCTCAGCTACAACTACAGAGTTTGAGGGTGGATCAAAGTAGGCAGCCAATGAAGACAATAGGCTGGCATTATGCAAATTTGTTACAATCCTATGTAGAGATGTTCAGAAGTGAGACTGGAATTGCTGACTACTCGTTTCAGCAGTTCAGAATTGATTCTTTCTTTTAGGAGATAAATACTTTATTTGTCATGCACTTTAATCTTTGCAGACCTTTTACATTCACAAACAGCTATATTACACATTGTGTAAAAGGTAATATTTGAAAAAGCATAATGGGGCACTTTAAAAATCACACTCCTAAATTGCATAGTAGCCAGTTCTCACATTCTTTTTACCCGTCCCTGTAGAGAACAGCTAGATCCTTCCATTAGCAGTGTGCAAAGCTGCATTGTTAGACAGCAATGAGAAACCAGAGGCCAAGTAGTTTGGATTGGATCTCCAATGAATCAAACGTAACTGAGAGTTGTCGTGACATCTTGTAGAAACCAAATGCTCAGCAAGGTGCACATATTCTCGGTCATTCTCACTATATCCGTCACATATTAGCGTCTCCTGAGGTTCGACATGCAGCTGTCAGCTTCACCTGCTAGACCGTTAAGCACATTTGATCCTTAGTACATACTATGTCCATTTCAATTGTAAGTGCACAGATTTCTGGCAAATATTGCCAGAATATACAGTAATCCCAGCAACACAACTGATCCACTTTGTCTGGGTTGTTTATATTATCTATTTATTTGTTTATACTGTCTTTTATATTACCACTCCTTCAATGTGCATTTTGCTGTGCTTTTGCACACTTGGCAAACTTTTTTAATTTAACATTTTTTTTTAGAAGGAAGCAAATGAGATGATTGACATAAGTGTATAAAGTTATAAAATGAATGTGGATAGTATAGCTCTGATCATTTAGTCTTAGAAAAAAAATTGAAATTTATATTTAAGTTTATATTGCTTTGTTTTGGCAGATGTGAGCACAGCATGTGAATTTGAGATCTGTTCTGAAACCCTATAGGAGACACGTCTTTTGTTCAATCAGAGAAAGAGATTGTTACATCAAGCAAGGCTTTGTTTTTTTTAAAATATGGGGATGGGGGGCAAAATGTGATTTGAGGGAAATGTATGCAGGAGTTTCAGCATCACACCGAAGTACATGTGCAATTTCATAGTTGATGGAAAGATGAACTCATTAAATCGTTAATGGGCTTCTAATGCGATGCCAGTTTATGCATTCTCAATTTCCACAGACATTTTCTTCAGGACATAAACCATGATACTCAGTACTTTTTTTGAAAGGAATTGAGGTTTCTTCTAGTGGTAGACTGATATATCACCAAGGGCCGATAGTTGACATTTTTAAATTATCGTGATCAGTCGATAAGTTTCTCTGTTTGGCTGATGTGTCAGACGCGAGACTTTTATTTTGACGGTTCTGACAACGCCAGCGCCTGAGGACACATCGCTCCCATTTTCTGTCTTGGTTAGATTACCATCTCTTGTTTAACTTTTCTAAACCTGAATAAGTTGGGCTAACACTTAAACAATTTGAGGTAATCAGTTACAGCATTTTTTTTTTGAGTTATGATGTTCCCAGTTTTAAGTAAGCAGAACTATCAAGTTTTTGTACTCATGCATTTTAATTGCTCCTAACTTGAAGTACTGAGTAAGCTAACTTGTAAATTTTTATAGCAATTAACATAAAAGATTGTTAATTAGCTTTTTTTTATTTTGAGTTCTCAAATGAGTTATTTACTTTACTGTAAACCCTAATAAGTTGTCAACTTAAAAGTTGAATGAGAATTTAAGAAACTCAAAGTTTAAGTAACCCAAAGTTTTATTTTGTACTCATACATTTTTATTGTTCTATATTATATACATTTAATTTAAAATTATCAGGTTATCTCAACGTAAATATTTTTCTAGCTATAACAAACTAATTCAGAAAATGCCAACTTGCTAACATGTTAACAATAGCATGGTATAGCACTTACTGAATGAATACAGGAACGTAAAACATTTAACTTAACTGCTCTCAAGCCAAGTAGCTTGTGCCACTTGTCACCATGATGGTAACTCTCCATAAACCCACATTAACAGAAACTCTTCTAAGTCAGCATAACAAAACATTAATTACTACTAAATCTACCATTATCTTGCACAAAAGAAAAAAGAAAAAAGCCAAACATTTTAAAACACTTAATTTTAACATTTACTCTCCCTTTCGAGTGCCATGGACAAAGCATGCTGAGGAAAAACAAAAAAAAATCCCAGTCCAGTTTCAGTTAATCTTTAAGTTAGTCTAAATCAAAATAAATGAGTTCATACAACTCAAAACAATGAAAGTTCAGTTTATTTGAAATGTCAGTGCAGTAAACTCAAAAGAAAAAGTTCTAAATACTCATAACAGTTAATTTAACAACTGATATGTTTAATTTCAGTTTGTCCTACTCAAACCAATTAAGTATTTTGAGTGTTAGGGTTTACAAGGAGAGTATTCAGCAAACACTCATTTATCATCATTGAAACAAGTCTTTGAATATCTAACAAACATTTAATTTAAAAAAACTTGCAGACTTAGTTGAATTCAGCTGTGAGATCTTCTGGAGNTAATTACTACTAAATCTACCATTATCTTGCACAAAAAAAAAAGAAGAAAACAAGCCAAACATTTTAAAACACTTAATTTTAACATTTACTCTCCCTTTCGAGTGCCATGGACAAAGCATGCTGAGGAAAAACAAAAAAAAATCCCAGTCCAGTTTGTTAATCTTTAAGTTAGTCTAAATCAAAATAAATGAGTTCATACAACTCAAAACAATGAAAGTTCAGTTTATTTGAAATGTCAGTGCTGTAAACTCAAAAGAAAAAGTTCTAAATACTCATAACAGTTAATTTAACAACTGATATGTTTAATTTCAGTTTGTCCTACTCAAACCAATTGAGTATTTTGAGTGTTAGGGTTTACAAGGAGAGTATTCAGCAAACACTCATTTATCATCATTGAAACAAGTCTTTGAATATCTAACAAACATTTAATTTCAAAAACCTTGCAGACTTAGTTGAATTCAGCTGTGAGATCTTCTGGAGTGTGTATTTGTAGACCGCATACAAATGTGTGTATTCTGTGTGATGGTCTGTCTCTGCAAATTGAATGTGGACAAAGGAGTTGAGCTTCGTTGGAGATGTACGATCGACAAACCTTAAATCCTTTATTTCAAACTATGCTGGGCTTTATCCAGTTGGCCACTATTACATTGAATTTATTTTTGAAAAATACTACTAGGATTACAGAATCAAAAAGTTGTCATCTAAAGTATGTATTTTTATTTTACACATTTATTTTTGATCAAGTTCAATTTCTTTTCAAGTGGTTAATTTCTTATTTAGCAAATATTAAGTAAAATGCATATAAATTACAGTATATAATTTCTGCAATTGTTATTCATGTGTTTTTACTATCTTTAAATTAGTGTGAGATTTAATATCAGCCACCCCGCTCTCTAAGGCATGAGCAAAAAAATCAATATTGGTCGACCACTAGTTTCTTCTCACTTTTTCATATATAGTTTTTTTTTCAATGCAAGACAAGAGTGTATTACTTTCATAATACTAGTTTTTTGACAACTTGTGTATATAATGGATCAGACAAGAAACTACAAGCGGTTGTCATCTTTTATTTATTTATTTATTTATTTCTCCAGCCAGGGACATTGGCAAGGGTACAGTGGCCCCATCCTTGATTATATTGCCGTGGTGACAGGCAGTTTTACAGCCTGTCTGATAGCTTTAGCCATACTTTTAGGGGTGTGTTTAGACTGAACAGCCTCCCATGTCATTCAAGTGGCCATCAAAGTGTCTCAGAAACACTCATTGTGGCTGATTCTGACAAGGCTGTGATATGAAAATAAACTTCTTTCGCCAGACTGCTGTTGTTCTCTCTGAATTATGTCATGGCTGGGAGGGATTTTAGCTCTAGAGTTCACTCTAAGCAACAAGTTTGATTTCTGCTTCTCTATAAAAACATGTATGTATGTGTAGATTGTTAGATCTGGTTTACATCTCATGATGAAAGTATATTGCTTACTTTAGGAGGCCCTTCTCTTTTGGTTGTTTATCCTAAGTTTTATGTAGGAATGAGACTGGAACTGGGTGAGGTCTCTGTTGTTGGTCGACCATTGTGATTTAAATCAACAACACAGGAATCCTATACGTCCTATATAACGAATAACTGTGCAAAGAGAGAGGTTGAACAAAAAGCCCTTAAATGGAGATGGTTTGGGGTGTATTATGCTAATTTCTATGCTAATTTCTAGCTGTGGCCATGCGCAATTATCTAAAATGATCCATATTCATCAACTTTAGAATGAGGGTATTTATGTGCATGGCTAAAACAAATATACATCAACACAAAGTCAACTATTTTATTGTCTTTAAATTTATTGTGGTTTGATTCTAGAGAAGGATTTCATGAATCTTTTCTGTACACAATTAGTGTTATTAGTGAAGTCAGTCTTGCATTTGAGAGTTAACAGTCTTTTATTTCCTTAATGCAGATGTAGCACACCCAACTTAATTTACTAGACATTGAAAATAGACATATATCATCTCTTCATAGTACACAGCTGTGAAAGTGCCAGTGTTTTACACGGTTTATTGAGACATCTGGGCAGAGGCGGTGTATTTGGTGTAGTGGTATTTACATGACGTCAGTGTGAGAGTTGCAATTGTTTAAGAATGTGAGTGTGCAATATCAGATATGAGACACAAAGAATACTTTGACATTTCCTTGGGAAAATCCTTTCTACAGTAATGAATGGCCATTTCATAAACATGATTGGCAGATGGATTGTAGATAGCATCGGCCAAGACTTCTGAGCTACTCCCTCTGAAAAAGGCGTTATTGAATGGATATGCGAGAACAGATAACTCTCTAGGGTGAACAAAGCTACCGTCAACTGCTGTTCGAAAATCTGCTTTCTTTACTTAATATAATGGAGGCTTTTTCCAAACTTCCCTCATTAAGTATGATTGCCCTTGATGTTGAAAAGTCAGAACTTTCCAGTTTCCACGCTTCCCTTTGCTATGAACTCCTTTCAAATCGCACATTAATTGAGCAATAGTCTTGTTTTATACAGTATGTTGATTGCAGCCAGCCAGGCTGCTAGAGTATGTGTGGACTGATTTTTGTTTGATATTCTGCATCTAGATATTTGTTAATCCTTCCTAGTGTTAAAACATACATATTCAAAGATGGTGCAAACAGATTGAGCATTGCACAATACCCTAATTTAGTTTAGGCTACATTTGACATGCGTTTGTGAAACTTAATGAACGTTCTGGTTCCGATTCCTTCAACTACTTGCCAGATGGCAGGGTTCAAAAATAAGGCTAGACCTCTATATTGAACTTTTTCAGTAATGTACATGCATGGTTATGCTTTAAACAATTAAAAAAAAATGAAGTTTAGAGGTTAAAAGTTTTTGTCCAAATTGCAAAAATGATTGGTTTCACTTTACTTAAGCCTTTATATATATATATATATAATATGCATTGTATGGTCTCATGAATAATTGTAACCACCTTTTATAAGACACTATAATACTGATCTATTCATTGAACACACCATTAGGAAGTATAATGCTTTAAAACACATGACAATTTATGAAAATATATAGTGCATAATAACTTACATTAGGAATACCTTTATAATGCTTTATATACATAAAGACTTTAAAGAGATAGTTCCCCCAAAAATGAAAAGCCATCCAAGCTGTATATGATTTTCTTCTTTTAAACGGATATAATCGGAGATATATTTTAAAATATCCTGGCTCTCCCAAGCTTTATAATGGCAGTGAATGGGGGGCCTGATTTTAAAGCCAAAAAAAGTACATCCATCCATCATAAAAGTTCTCCACATGGCTCCTGGTTAATAAAGACTTTCTGAAGCGAAGCAATGGGTTTTTGTAAGAAAAATATCCATATTTAAAACTTTATAATCTAAAATAAATAGCTTCCGGCAGATGAAATTTTTTAATATATCTGTTCATCTGAAAGAAGGAAGTCATATACACCTAGGATGACTTGAGAGGTAATCGTGGGGTAATTTTCATTTCTAGATGAACCAACCCTTTATGTAAAGTGTTACTCAATGATTTGTGATTGTGTTTGTCATCAATTAGAATTAGTGAGTAATATTTTGTCATGAAAATCATAATTTCACAGCAAAAGTGTTTTGAGTTTGTGAATTTATTTGCCTATGGTTTATTTGCCTGTAATTATAACAACGGTATACTATTTAGCTGAAAATACTTTTGAGAAAATGATATATTTTATCCGCTTATTAAGTCGTGACGTAAGGAACGCCGTTTCTGGGTCTAAGCCTCGACTCGTTTCACTTGAGAATGCCGTTCTCAGCGGCTGTTTATGAGCGCTATTTATTCATAATAAACATTTAAAGGTGCAATATGTAATATTTTTGCAGTAAAATATCCAAAAACCACTAGGCCAGTGTTATATATTTTGTTCACTTGAGTACTTACAATATCCCAAATGTTTCCAACTATTTGTAAATCGTGAGAAAATTGCAATTTTAACCAAGGCTCCGGGACGTTTGAGGAGTCACCTGTCAATTGACCCTTCGCCGGGAGTTTGATTGACAAGCGATCTAACCAATCAGAACGCCGCATCCGCCATTTTGTCCGACAAAGCAGCCAGTAGTTAGAAGATTAACCTCGGTGGAGTTAAACTTGAAAAATTGTGTATATTGACGTCTTTCCGCGTTTGAAACAACATTCATTCTCATGTTCATTCATGTTTATTTGATGTTATAAATGGACTAGTAGGAAGAGATGAGCGGTTTACGAGCCTCTTGAGCTGACGCGCTACAGCAATCTGTCACGATCATTGTCACGACACATTAAAGAGCCAGAAAACGTTTTTTATTGTTTGAATTTCTTTAATAACTACACAGTTTGAAAGCTGGGACTTTGTTTAATATTATAAGTAACCTGCTTTGTCTTGTCTGTCGACATGTTGTCATGTATCCTCTTCGCTCCGCGATGTATTTTTCACTGCGTGTGGTGAGACAGCGCCACGGCTTGTCGGACAAAGCAACAGTAACTAAGGGGGGCGGGTCTTTGCGAAGGGTCAATTGCGTCATACCCGCATTACTCTCGGTTTCCGGTTTTATTTTGTAGAAACCATGGAAACACCAAAGACACTTTAATATATTACATGTTTTAATAGACAAGGGAACAACTGTTTTGATGTATTTATAGACAGAAAACGAATTGTTGTTATATAGCTCAACACGTTTAGTCTTATTGTTTAAATCAATTTTCTTGATTTTTTGCGAGTACCATGCTTTACCATGCCTCAGACAAAAACACTATTTTGTCAAATAGCTAACATCGCATAATCAGATGCAGCTTTATTTTTATTAACAGTAATACATAATTTTCTTCATCATACAATACGTTTTAAAATTAATTGCATGCCATTTATCAACACAAGACATCCAATATTTAATATGATATTCTAAAATCGATCTATCTTACTGCAGTGTGTCTCAAACAAGTGTCTCACAGCAGCCACCGAGCGAACGCACAGAGTAACGTTATAACATTTTCAATGCACTCAAATGTATCTAATAATAAATAGAGCTTCATTACCTCATACTCATGACCGGAAAAGCGGAAGCGGCGCCGGCGACTGTGACATAATAAAAGTTCTGCTGCTCGTGAGGCGTGTGTTGCGCAATCGCTCCAGCGGCCTCGTTCAGCTCCCACAACACTCGGTCCTGCTCTGCTTCATACTACAGTAACGTTAATAATCTCATCCATGAACATGATTTCTTCCCGACTCCAATCCCTATTCTTTTGCACCGTCTGTTGAGATGGAGACCACATGTCCCAAGATTCCGCTCTAAAGCTTGGCGTCATCAAGCTACGCCTTTGTTTTGAATAGGCTTCTAGCGACCTCTAGCAGACAGAATTATTACATATTTTACCTTTTAACATTTCAAAAACTTAAACATTTAAAATACTTAGTCTACACAACAGTCTACATGCTCACAGCATCACAGACATTAATATTTTTATGATTTATAAAAGGTAAATCACTGTCTGGCCATCTGGGATTTTGGTATGGAGATAAAGGTTATGATGATAATTTTTTGGTAGTATTCCACCACATCGTGTGTGTATATTAGCACCGTTTGTTTTCGTCTTGTGGTATGAGAAGCGGAAGCGCTGCCGCGTGACATCAGACTTAACAACCGAATACTAATAAATGTTTTCAAAATTGTAAAATTATTAAATATGTAAAAAATCATTAAAAAAATCATCAAACTAGTTGTGCTGCATGTTTGTTGTTGTGTTCAACCTGCGAGGACACTGCAAATGAAATATTGATCTGATTGTTCTATTAATCTCATGAATTGTCTTGGTAGAATTTTGTGGCACCCATTCTTCGTCTCTCATCACACTCAATTCAGACTGCAAGGCCACAGCTCGGCTAAAACGTCATTTCTTTTGCCATGCTGCTGTAGATTCAGTGTGCGTTCTGATGCTGTGTATTAATACTTTGTTTGTAAGGGTGAAAAAGGTGCAGCCGGAGAGCCTGACCCTGTGTGATCACCTTGAAAAGATGTAAGAAACTTGATCAATCTACTATATCTAAAGACATATGGCATTATTCACACAGAGTCACCACCCTGAGTCAAAATGTTCTAATGGCTGGCTAATTTAAGTCTTTTAAAGTCAATACCTGATATCTGAGGCCAACAGAGGTTATGTGAGAACGTTTAGAATGGAATGTGCATGACGCCTTGTATCACTTGTCCGTTGAGACACTCGGAGCATAACATGGAGTGTTAGTTACACTATCCTTCAGAATATGACAGGTTACGTGTAGTGTTAATATAGATGTTCTATGCTATGAAAGGATGCAAATTTGTTTTCAATACTTGAATAGCTGAAGAAAGCATTTTTCATATGACATACTGAAAATGTAGAGTTCAGTGTCATCTATGATAGACATATATCACTGGCAATGGTGAAGCAGCTCAGCATGTTTTCCAAGTGAAAGTTTGATTCAGATGGTATCATCCTAAGCTCCACTACAAACATTTGTAGCAATGAATCGCTGAGCAAACGGAAACTTGCAAAAAGCATTTCCTGGCGTAACCCTCTTGGCATTTGTGGCCAGCGCTTGAGATATCTCTGTTACTCCACTGTATCTTGTTCCAAAGGTCTTTGAAGGCCTGCCATTCAGCATATCAACAGTTCTCTCTACTTAAAACATGCGCGCCTCTGAGACAGAGCGTGTTCGTTTTTCCTGATAAGAATTTGAATTTGAGTTGTAAAACCGCTGTGGAAACCTGTCGCTGCATGTTAAATGTGTTTTTGAGAGGTGTTATAGGGTGTTTATTATGTCTGTGAGTGCGTAAACATGTCTGCAAGTCCCTGTGTGTAGACATTGGCCAGATTTGCACACTTTTGGACACTCAAGTCACTCTTAATTAAATGGCATCTCCAAACAAATTATACTAAAGCTTTTCTCAGAACTAACTTTTATTATTTTTGTAATCAATTGGTGTGAAATTAAAGGGTTAGTTCACCCAAAATTGAAAATTCTGTCATTAATTTCCTACCCTCATGTCTTTCCAAACCCATAAGACTTAACACAAATGAAGATATTTTTGATGAAATCTGAGAGCTTTCTGTCCCTCTGTAGACAGCTACGCAATTGAAACTTTGATGCTTCAAAAAGTTCATAAAGAGATCGTAAAACTAATCCATATGAATTGAGTGGTTTAGTCCAAATTTTCTGAAGAGATCAATCACTTTATATGATGAACAGATTTAATTTAGGCTTTTACTCCCATATAAACACTGATCAGCGAACATAAACAGAAGTTCAACCAAAACTGCTTGACGTGCGAGAACAAACCTCTTGCGAATGCTGCGTATTGTGCGTAACACACGAGAATGAACCTCATTGGTTGACGAATGTTTATATGTGAATATAAGGCCCCGTTTACACTAGTGTGTTTTCGTTTTAAAACGCATAACTTTTTCCACGGTTACGCCTGTCATTTACACTACTCTGGTGTTTTCGACCATTGAAAACGGAGACTTTCGAAAATGCTGCTGAGCCGTTTTAGTTTGAAAACGCCGGGGTTGCGTTTCATATAAACGGACCAAAAGAACAGAGATTTTTGAAAATTATGGCGTGGCTGTTTACACTTGTACGCGAATGAACGGTCATGTGACATGCGTTTTCGGTCGTGTAGTGTAGACGGAGATCGTTTTTGGAACACTGTGGAAACGCCAGTGTAGACGAGAATCGTTTTCTTTTTAAAACACAGTTTTAAAACGAAAACGCACTAGTGTAAATGAGGCCTAAGCCTAAATTCAATCTGTTCATCATATGATTGAGGCCCCGTTTACTCTAGTGCGTTTTTGTTTTAAAATGCATAAGTTTTGCCACGGTTACGCCTGTCGTTTACACTACGCCGGCATTTTTTAACCTTGAAAACGGCGACTTTCGAAAACGCTGTAGAGCCTGTTTTAGTTTGAAAATGTCAGGGTTGTGTTTCAGTGTAAACGTTTAAAAATGGAGACTTTTGAAAACAATAGCGTGGCTGCCCACATTCGCTCTGCGCTTCCTTGATGACCGTGTAAACAATAACATGGAGACTGAATTGCAATATTTGCTGGCTTTGTTGTCATTTTTAGCAGCCATTCAAATTTTTTTAATACTGCAGCCATCGACATGCGCAATAGGCAACTGTTTACACTTGTATGCGCATGCCCAGTGTGCATAAACGGTCATGTGACATGCATTTTCGGTCATGTACTGTAGACGGAGATTGTTTCTGAAATGCCAGTGTAGACGAGGATCGTTTTCATTTTAAAACAAAAAAAATGCACTAGTGTAAATGGGGCCTGAGTCTCTTCAGAAAATTTGGACTAAACTGCTTGATTCATATGGATTAGTTTTACAATCTCTTTATGAACTTTTTGAAGCATCAACATTTCAATAGCATAGGCTGTCTATGGAGGGACAGAAATCTCTCATATCTCATTAAAAAGATTCTTGTGTTCCGAAGATGAATGAAACAACATGAGGGTAATTAATGAAAGAATTTTCATTTTTGGGTGAACTAACCCTTTAATTAATTAACTTTTTTAGTTAGTGGAGAGTGCTGGGTAGTAACCGCCCTAGTGAAAAAAAAGTATACTTTAGGACAATTTATTGGTTACGTCTGAGCTGTACGCAAAAGTTGGGTTTGAAAATTCTGCCCTTACAGCCAATTAGCAGAAACAAACTAGATGTTTCAGTTCATACCTCATGTTTTCTGTGGTTTGCACAAAAAGAAAGTCTCATCTAAAAAATTATATAGCATTATCTAAAAATAATTTGATCATTCTCGGATTTGAAATACATGGTGAGACTTGTGTCTTTAGCTACAATGACTTTCTAGACTCTAAAGTTTCCTTCTGACAAATATGCCAAAATCTGTAAGACATATTCCCAATAGTGTGCACTCCAGCGAGTTCAGTTGTTTAGCAAAAGTACAGCAAAACGGATTGTTGGTGACTGTGATGGCATTGGCTTTATGGCGTTCAAAACAAATCAATCATTGTGGTTCAACCAATAGTAGGACGTTGGAGCAGGCCAATGGGGGTCAAGGTTTAGCTTCAGCAGTTACACTGTTTTTAAGTCATGTCAGAAAAAAATTATTTAAAATGCACATGAACATCAGCACAACTCATAATTATGAGTTAATTTCCTTAAGAGTTTCCGAGTTTAGTACGTGACGCTGAGAAAACATGTCAGAGGCAATGGATGCAGAGTGTGCCTAGTGAAAAAACCTACCAGAATGTATTTAAAATAGGCCTACATTCATTTCACACTAACTAAAAATCCATTAATATACAGTAGTCGGCATTTGAAGTGGATCAAAAAAGTTCTTCAAAGTTGTCCTTAGAAGAAGTTTTTAGATGATGATTTTCAGATGTTGACTATGTAGAGACATACTGACAAAAGCATTTTAATTAAACTTTATTTGCAGTTCTTCTTTATTGCACAATGCATATTTACATTTATTCTTTTTTTTCTAAATATTAAGCATAAAATGTGTTTAATATCACAATTAGTAAGGATAGTATGATCACTGTATAATTTGAATGCAAGATGTATATACTGTACTAAAGTATACTTGCAATAGTTCCACTTTAGCACAATCAAATATACTTAAGTATATCTTTAGTTGGACCTCAACACAAAAATACTTGTTCCAGTTTAGCAGACTATAAGTATACCAATTTAGCATACTAAAAGTACAATTGCAGGGTATTTACATTAAGTATGCAAATGTAAATGCAATTATAGTACACTTAGCATAAAATAAATGTATTTTAAATAGATTTTAGTATATTTATTTTTCACTAGGGTGATTACATGTAATCTGGATTACATAATCAGATTCCAAAAATCCAGCTACTAGTAATTAGATTATATTACATTTTAAAATACTCATAATCAGACTGCAGTTTGATTACATGATTACATGTTACTCTCACAATGGCAGTAAATTATTCATAATTCATTGATTCTCCCTACTACTTTTTTATATTAAAAAATTTCCTTTCTAAAAAAGTGTACTGTTTATATATGTTCAGAAGGTCTTCCAGGTTTGTGGAATTGCACACACAGACCAGCCACTAGTCATGTGACTATCACTGAAAACCGTGAGTCACACAGTAAATGATTTCTGCATTTACAGAAATCATTCTCAACATTGCATATCTAATCAGTTCCTGATGAACACATTATTATTTGAATTATCATTAGTGAGTCATTTTACCATGTATTACTGTCTTTGGAAGGCTTTTGTCTTTCAAACACATTAAAATGTACAAATTCATGTCATTTATGTAATTTCTCTGTCTTTTTATATCAATATGGTACAAGATTATCCTGTTCAATTCAATGTAATAAATGGTCAAAAGTATTCTACAAGTAATCAAATGGTCTAGTAGTCAGACTATATTACCTTAAATGTGTAATGTAATGGATTACGTTATTTAACTCCAATTTTTGTCATGTAATTTGGAATCAGTAACAGACTACAATTTGTAAGTAATCTACCCAGAACTGTTAGTGGATGTGTATGAAATCATACAGATGTCATAGCTGAATAATGTTTCCATTTAGATTTTTTTATTTTTATAATTTGATCAATTTAAGCCTGTTTAGGTAGAAATAGGCTTCAGTAGAACCTGTTCATCTTTTTGGGAAGTGTGTGCTAAATTTCTTTAAAACAAAATGAAAGCCATTTCTGTAAATATATAATCTGATGTGATTTATATTCATACATTAAGAGTGGCTTCAGTGTCCAAACACTTTTAGTGAACGCTTCATGTGTATGTGCCTCTGTATTGGGAAGATGCCAGATTGTTTTGTGACCTGGCCTGTTCTGCAGCCAGGACGCACTGTGCTGTACATAATTATCAGGCAAGTGAGCAGCATCCCTGCGGCATTTTGACCTCACGCTGATGTGACGAGACCTGGAGAGGGACACAGCCCTGATTTTAACCCATCCTTCACTTCCCCGCTTGTGCTGAAATGCCCAGGGCAAGCAGAGGCTAACTATGTAGTCAGTCTCTCCATCCTCACTCCCGAGGTTGGAACAGCCTGTAGGCCTGGAGCTCAAATCAAGCCTCTCTGAAAAGGGCCAATGCAGCTGTTCTTAACTGGGGCCGCTCTCGGGGAGGTTGAACAACAAAGGAAAGGTGCACTGGTTCCCTCATGGAGTCATTAGATTCTGCTAAAAGCAGGACGGGAGTGCTCTCTCCAAAGACCCCTCTGAACATACATCATTTAAGAGCAGCCACAGTCTAACCTCCATCATGCCGTCCCAATGTGAGCTTTACCTCCACCTGTGTGTTCATAGTGCTGCAGTCCTGATCAAGTTTTAAGTGCTGATTCATACTTGCATATACCTTTTTATAGCTCCAGTCAAAGTTTGGTCTTGAAACGATAGGTGTAGAAATATAAACGCTTGCTGGGTTGATGATATGTCGGGAATGCTGCACAGAATACACTGCATACTGCCTATTTTCTTTAAATAGTAAGTAAAATAATAGGTATTATGCAATGATAAATGCTTCAAATTGTAGCATGCAACATTTTTGTTCCATACAGTGGACTTCAATGGACCCCAAACGGTTGAAGGTCAAAATTACAGTTTCAGTGCAGCTTCAAAGCGTTCTACATGATCCCAGACGAGAAATAAGGGTCTTATCTAGAGAAACCATTGCTCATTTTCTAAAAAAAAAAAAAAATTATATACGTTTTAACCAGAAATGCTCATCTTCAACTAGCTCTCTTCTTCTCTATTAGAATTCCGGCAGTGTAGATGCTACTAAGTGTATTACTGCCCTCCACAGGTCAAAGTTTGAACTAATTGTTATATACTTGCACTAGCATATTGTATATGACAATTTAGTTCTATTGTTCTATCTGTCGTTCTGTTGTTCTATCTGTCGTTCTATCTATCTGTCGTTCTATCTATCTGTCGTTCTGTATTGTTCTGTTGTTCTATCTGTCGTTCTGTCATTCTATTTTTCTATTATACATTACCGTTCAAAAGTTTGGGATCGGTAACATTTTTAATGTTTTATAAAGAAGTTTCGTCTGCTCACCAAGGCTGCATTTATTTAATTAAAAATACAGTAAAATCTGTAATATTGTGATATTATTACAATTTAAAATAGTTTTCTATTTGAAAATATTTGAAAATGTAACTTATTCTTGTGTTGGCAAAGCTGAATTTTCAGCATCAATACTCCAGTCTTCAGTGTCACATGATCCTTAAGAAATCATTTTAATATGCTGATTTGCTGCTCCTTAAGAAACATTTATTGTGCACAGATGTACAAAATATTTGTGTACAATATTTTTTTTCAGGATTCTTTGATGAATAGAAAGTTCAAACGAACAGCGTTTATTTGAATAATCTGTTGTTACATTTTAAATGTCTTTACTGTCACTTTTGATTGATTTAATGCATCCTTGCTGAAAAAAATATTAATTTCTTTAAATTCTTCTCAAAAAAATAAAAATAAAAATTCTTACTGACCCCAAACTTTTGAATGGTAGTGTATAATGTTACAAAAGCTTTGTATTTCAGATAAATGCTGTTCTTTTGACACAACTTCTTTTAAAAATATAAAAAATCTTACCGATCCCAAACTTTTGAACGGTAGTGTATCTATTGTTCTTTTGTTCGTTCTTTTGCTCTGTCGTTCTATCTGTCGTTCTATCAATCATTCTATCTATCGTTCTGTTCTATCTGTTGTTCTATCGTTCTATATGTCGTTCTATCTATCGTTCAATCTATCGTTCTATCTGCCATTTTATTTATCTATCGTTCTGTTGTTCTATTGTTCTATCTGTCGTTCTATCTGTCATTCTATCTCTGACGTTCTATCGTTCTGTCTGTCGTTCTATCTGTCGTTCTATCTATCGTTCTATCTATCGTTCTATCTATCGTTCTGTCGTTCTATCTGTCGTTCTATCTGTCGTTCTATCTGTCGTTCTATCTGTCGTTCTATCATTATATCTATCGTTCTATTGTTCGTTCTTTTGTTCTGTCATTCTATCCGTTGTTCTATCTGTCATTCTATCTGTCGTTCTGTTGTTCTATCTTTACTTACTTTACTTTACTTTATTTATTTGTAAAGGGACCATGTACAGTTTTTAACATAAATGTTTCCATTCCATGCATTGTACCGGATTTAGCTAAAAGCTAATTTTCACCTGCAGTCCCCTGGCAGGTCGACATAAACAATAAAGTAGCACACACAATACATATATATCTGTCGTTCTATCTATCATTCTGTCGTTCTATCTGTCGTTCTATCTGTCGTTCTATCTGTTGTTCTATCTGTTGTTCTATCTGTTGTTCTATCTATCGTTCTATCTATCATTCTATCTGTCATTCTATCTGTCATTCTATCTGTCATTCTATCTGTCATTCTATCTGTCATTCTATCTGTCATTCTATCTGTCATTCTATCGTTCTATCTGTCGTTCTATCTGTCGTTCTATCTGTTGTTCTATCTGTTGTTCTGTCATTCTGTCTCTGTCGTTCTATCTATCGTTCTGTCGTTCTATCTGTTCTATCTGTTCTATCTGTCGTTCTATCTGTCGTTCTATCTATCGTTCTGTCATTCTATCTATCATGTTCTATCTGTCATTCTATCTATCGTTCTGTTGTTCGTTCTTTTGTTCTGTTGCTCTGTCTATCGTTCTATCATTATATCGATCGTTGTATTGTTCATTCTTTTGTTCTGTCGTTCTATCTATCTGTCGTTCTATCTGTCGTTCTATCTGTCGTTCTATCTGTCGTTCTAGTTGTCGTTCTATCTGTCGTTCTATCTATCGTTCTGTCGTTCCATCCATCCATCCATCCATCCATCCATCCATCCATCCATCCATCCATCCATCCATCCATCCATCCATCCATCCATCCATCCATCCATCCATCCATATCGTTCTATCGTTCTGTCATTCTAAATGTCGTTCTATCTATCATTCTATCTCTGACGTTCTATCGTTCTATCTGTCTTGTTCTGTCGTTCTATCTACCTATCTTGTTCTGTCGTTCTATCTATCTATCTTGTTCTGTCGTTCTATCTATCTATCTTGTTCTGTCGTTCTATCTATCTATCTTGTTCTGTCGTTCTATCTATCTATCTATCTATCTATCGTTCTGTCCTTCTTTCTATCGTTTGTTCTGTCGTTCTATCTGTCGTTCTGTGTCTATCTCCATCCATCCATCCATCCATCCATCCCAATCTGTCTCACCAGGTGTGTGCATTACCTCAATTAGCAAGCAAGTGTTCTCTTGCAATTTCATTGGCTGTTGTTCAAAAGAGTGCAAGAGAATTGGAAGTGCTAAGATTGCATACCTAAAATTAATATTCTATTATTAATAACCTTTTTTTTTTTTTGTAAAGCTTCACTATCGTCATTCTTACAGAACGAGTCTCATAGTAAGACAGCTGATGCAAAAGAAGGTTTTCCAGATTTACACATCTTATTTGTATTGATCTTGTTTTATGGAGACAGGCTCCAGATTAGTGTTCTCGAGACCGAGCTTTCACTCAACTGTCTTGACAAGCTTCGCCGTCGTAAGAGTAAATTAGTCGCATCTCTATCCGCGAACTCCGAGACATGATTAAAAAAAGGGCAAGGCGCTCATCTGAGCCTAATATAATTCAGTATTAATAGTCTCACTCGAAAGCTTAACTAAGACAAATTGCTGTGTTTTGAGGGCCAGTGTTCCCTTCTCTCTAAGTACCCTCTGACTTATTTCAGAAATCTCTCTCTGTGTAGCTGCCGGTCTTGATGTGTCACACCTAACAAGAGTTGCTGTAAATTTAACCTGTCAATACGTGTCAGGCCTCGTTTATCAGCCACCTCTTCTTGGCCAGTTTTCCCTCCCTCACCTTCTTGTACCCCCCCCCCCCTTTTCTCTCTCTGATGCTTTTAAGCACTATGNCCCCCCCCCCCACCTGTTCTCTCTCTGATGCTTTTAAGCACTATGACTTTTGACTTTGCCTGTGGTTTTGCCTTATCTCCAATCAGATTCCCCCTCACAAAGCTCTAGCAGGCAGGTGATGGGAATTCTAATCCCGACTCTAGCCGGAGGGCTTCTGAAAGAGAGTGTTTTTGTATATTTCGGGTGTGCAATTTGTGCAAATCATTCACTAAAAAGTGCAGAACTAAACAGATTTGTCATGTAAATGAGACCACATCAACACCTTGAGACACATTGTCGCCGCTTCGCCAAACACATACAGCATGATTTTACAGAAGATGGCTGGAGTGGCTCCCTGCTGAATTCTTAACTTGGAGGAAGTCAAACTGATACATTGTTCACTGACTGGAAAGATTTCCCCTAAGTTATCCTGTCAGGATGCTGTGAGGTAGCAGACTCTGTGATTAAACTGGTTCCTGTTTGTTGTGTCTCCTCAGGGTTTGAAAGGGGATCCTGGACCTCAAGGCCTACCTGGTCTCAAAGGTGATAAAGTAAGTCGGCCTGCCAGTTTGATTTCTTGTAACAACCTTTACAAACTGTAGCACAGAGAGAGATAGAGGCAGAGTATCTATGATCTTAAGGATGTTTTTCAGTCAGTGAGCTTTCCAGAGTTTCTATATACATAGAAAGCCATAGTCTGTATGTGAGTCATTCTTGCGAATCTGTGCCATTTGAAAATTTTCAATATATTTTTTATTTTAAAGTTTGAAAATACCACCGTTAAACTTTTGAAAACTCAAATTTTCCCCACTTTAGTCCCAATGTACCAGGGCCATATCTGCTAAAGACAACTTCAGCCCAATATTCAGATTAGCAGTCAGGTATTGGATATTGGTTTCCCATAAATTTTCTGGTTACAGCCTTATCAATAGTTATTTGTTGGAACTCAAATATGACGTCAGAAAGGTCAGACTATTATTTTTGTGGGAGAAATGTCTGCATAATAGGTTTGAACAGAAGGGACAAAGATGAATTCTGAATTTTATCAGACACCTTTTACTACTTTTAGAAAAAAAAGTACATATTGAAATTATATATTTATTTGTCATTTATGTTATGTAAATTATACATATCCTGTATATCCCAATAAAATGTAATGATGGGGAATGGGACATATATTTGCTGAAATTCTGATAAAATTTTTGGTATGCTACCGTTCAAAAATGTAGGCAAGGATGCATTAAATTGATCAGAAGTGACAATAAAGCTGTAAAAAAATGTTTTAAATAAATGTTCTTTGAACTTTGTTCATCAAAGAATCTTCATAAATGCATCAGGGTTCCCCCGAAATATTAATCAGCACAACATTAATGATAATTATAAGAAATGTTTCTTGAGCAGCAAATTAGAATGATATCTGAAGGATCATGTGATACTGAAGACTGCAGTAATGATGCTAAAAAATTAAGCCTTCTATCATTTATAAATAGAATAATATTTCACAATTAGTTAATATTTCACAATTACTCGTCTTTACTGTATTTTTTATATAAAAGCAGCTTTGTCAAGCGTTAGAATCTGCTTTCAAAGACATAAAAAATTCTTACCAATCCCAAATATNTATATATATATATATATATATATATATATATATATATGTGCTGTCAATCGATTAAAAAATAATTAATCATATTTTTTTCTGTGATTAATTGCACGTAACATTAATAAAAAAAATAATATTGTAATAACTTAACATCTAATCTACAAATTAATGTAGAAAAAACAAAGACAGTATATTTTAAATATTTGATCTAACGGGTAGAAAATATATATACAGAAATTAAATAAAGTTATCAAACACTTCACAGTCTTCACTTCATGCATTGTAAATTAAATATAGATGAATCCTTATTTAAGCTATAAAAGTTATTCAGTCAAGAGCAGTGACTAATTTTCTCTTTTTTTCTTTTATTGTTTGATTAAAAGACAAGAGCAGCAGGTTTATAAGGCCGCTGTCACTTTAAGACCTGATGCACATGAGGCGCATCTGACACTCATCCCATTTCCTCACAACTGTTCATTCTAGACTTAAGAACTCATTTAAGACTGTGCTTATGAGGATACTCGACAAAACTGGCATTTTGGCATGCAAAAAGCATTTGCATGAATAAGAATGTGATCATAAAATGTAACTCTAGCTAATGGATGACGGAAAAAATGGATGCTGCGTTAATTGAGTTACAGGCTTTCCTGTAGCTCAGTGGTTAGAGCATGGAACTAGCAATGCCAAGGTCATGGGTTCGATCCCAGGGATTGCACATACTCGGATACAAAAATGTATAGGAGAATGCAATGTAAGTCGCTTTGGATAAAAGCGTCTGCCAAATGCATAAATGTAAATGTAAATATTTTTAACGTGTTAACCTGAAAAAAAGAAATTGCATGCGTTAACGTTAATTTTCACAGCCCTTATATATGTATGTGTATATTTTTCACAGCCATTGTGTGTGTGTGTGTGTGTGTGTGTGAACTAAACCATGACTACTGATTGTACAAGGAAACATGTTTACATCCAATAATTGATAATGTAGCTTATATTGCTTGTGCTGAGTGTAGCATGTAGTAAATGCCTCAGTAAACAGGCACACGGAATGCTACTCAGTTTTGTGGGATTGAATCAGTTTTATTACTGGAAGTCACATATATGGTGACACATATGGTGACAGGGAAAACTATAATGTACAGTATGATGAACAGACAAGAAAATGGAAATTTGTTGTGAGACTTTATAATAGTGAGATATGTATATGTATGTATATGTAAATATTAAAGGAATGTTTCAGATTGCAAACAGGTTAAGCTCTATTGGCAGCATCTGTGGCATGCTTTTTGATTAATAATTTCAACTCATTGGTAAAAACAATTATGCATATAGGACAAGGCGTTCTAGAGGGTTTCAAAGTAGAAATGTGAATCTCATATTTTTTACATTTAATGTTTAATTATGTTCTCAGAAAATTAATTTTTTCTTACCCTAGCATTTTTGTTTGTTAGTTAAATCTTCCTAAATGTTATTATATTTATGCTTAAAACATAAAATAATAATTATAAAACTTAATTTAATATATTTTGCAGTATATCGTGCAGTTTTGGTAAACAAACAAACAAACAAAAACCTGTAAATCCATACAAAAATGATTTAGAAAATATTTTTTTGCTGTGTTTGCTTCAAGTTCCAAGTGCCTGCCCCATAGACTGTCATTTTAAGTGCATCACTGTACTGTAAACACAATTTATGTTTGTTATCACAAATGTATTATTTTCAGCGTAATGGCCCATGTGTCACAGATGCTGTTGATAGAACAGACAGACCTTCACAGCAGGGAAGCTGTGAATTCAGTGAAACAGAATGTAGAAAAGAGCTTCTTGCTCTGATATCTTATTCCCCAACCCCCCGTGCACGCAGACACACAAGGCCCACAGCGGACTACTTTCCAAACAATAGATCAAATGTTATTCTCTAATTAGCTACCATATTACCCATTGTCTTTTACAGTATTGGGCTTCTTTGTTTGCATGTGTGCGCGCGTAATTGTCAATGCAGTGTTTTCAAGCCTTGAAGTTCTAATGAGCTGCTCTGCGTTAGAGCAGAGAATAACTAGCTTCTTTTTCATCTCATCTCCCAGTCAGACAGAGGGAGGGAGGAAAACCGTTAGTTTGGATTGAAACTGACAGTAGGAAAGACACGTCACGCTCTTCAAACATAGAATGACTCAGAATATCTTCAAACAGGCCAGCTTTAGGTGTTCACAACTTTATATTTGAGCAAACTTTGATGTGGAGTTTCTGTGGATTTAAATTGAATTTGTGGAAGGCTCTGCCTGTTTTTGTCAAAGGGGTTTTAACTTAAACTGATGTATCTGCTTGTATTTCATAACCTTGACTTTATGAAAGTGCTTTATTTAAGAGCAGATAAGCACAGAGGAACAGCAGGTTGTTTTATTTTTATGAATATTTTCCAGATATGCCTAACAGAATTATTCCTAAAGGAATAGTTTTCCTAAAAATGAAAATGTTGTCATCCTCTACTCACCCTCATGTCGTTCATAACCCGTATGACTTTATTTCTTCTAAGGAACACAGAAGAACATGTTTCTTTAAAAAAAATTGAGGAATTTTCAGGGAGTGTCAACTTAAAAACGTGGAACTGCGTGAACTATTCCTAAAATAGATCAGCCTGAATAATTACTTGGAAATGAGTAGAATCCCATAGTACAGATCATTTCAAAAGAATTCTTTAGTGCTAAAAACTTCCACCAAACTTTAGCGCAATGAACTTCCGTATTCTTTTCAAAATATCTTCAATTAACATTGAATAAAATGCCAACAATAAAAATAACTAGCCTTGTTACCATAGAAGTCCATATCGGTGTCAGTTCATACTGCTGTTAACACTTTTTTTTTTTTTTCGAAAAGTGGATACGATGAGACCTGTTTTCCCGTTTGTTCGGTTGAAGTTCGACATGAAGCCTATTGCACAACACTCTGAAATATTTGATTCTGATTGGCCAATCACAGCAATCTGCGGTCAGATGTTTTTGCATAATCACTGCTTAAAGGGTTAGTTCACCCAAAAATGAAAATAATGTAATTTATTACTCACCCTCATGCCGTTCCACACCCGTAAGACCTTCGTTAATCTTCGGAACGCAAATTAAGATATTTTTGTTGAAATCCGATGGATCAGTGAGGCTTGCATAGCCAGCAATGACATTTCTTCTCTCAAGATCCATTAATGTACTAAAAACATATTTAAATTAGTTCATGTGAGTACAGTGGTTCAATATTAATATTATAAAGTGACGAGAATAATTTTGGTGCGCCAAAAA
This sequence comes from Anabarilius grahami, assembly GCA_003731715.1. Taxonomy (NCBI): domain Eukaryota; kingdom Metazoa; phylum Chordata; class Actinopteri; order Cypriniformes; family Xenocyprididae; genus Anabarilius; species Anabarilius grahami. Next base: position 3,079,497 of record RJVU01065935.1, on the reverse strand, counting down.
AACAAAATAATGACTTGTATAGTGATGGCCGATTTCAAAACACTGCTTCATGAAGCTTCGGAGCGTTATGAATCAGTGTGTCGAATCAGTGGTTCGGAGCGGCAAAGTCACGTGATTTCAGCAGTTTGGCGGTTTGACACGCGATCCGAATCATGATTCGACACGCTGATTCATAACGCTCCAAAGCTTCATGAAGCAGTGTTTTGAAATCGTTACTTTTGCGTTACTTTACTTAAATTGAATTTGTGGAAGGCTCTGCCTGTTTTTGTCAAAGGGGTTTTAACTTAAACTGATGTATCTGCTTGTATTTCATAACCTTGACTATATGAAAGTGCTTTATTTAAGAGCAGATAAGCACAAAGGAACAGCCATCGGCTATCACTATATAAGTCGTTATTTCGTTTTTTTGGCACACCAAAAATATTCTCGTCGCTTTATAATATTAATATTGAACCACTGTACTCACATGAACTGATTGAAATATGTTTTTAGTACATTAATGGATCTTGAGAGAGGAAATGTCATTGCTGTCAATGGAGGCCTCACTGAGCCATCGGATTTCAACAAAAATATCTTAATTTGCGTTCCGAAGATGAACGAAGGTCTTACGGGTGTGGAACGGCATGAGGGTGAGTAATTAATGACAGAATTTTCACTTTTGGGTGAACTAACCCTTTAACTGTGTAGTAAGTGGCATAATGTACAGTTAAAGCTGATTGTTAACACTCTATAAACTCCTTCGCACCAGGGTCCTGATTTAGTTTGTGATAATGATCTGTTAACTGTACGTTATCATTTGCACTTCATCTCATTCTGTATATTTTAGGAACAAAATGTAGCTCTTTGGACATCTGCTTATATTTGAACAAAAATCACTCCTCTGAATTTGATTGCTTCTCTGTTGCAGGGGGAACCAGGCCCACCGGTTTCGGAAACACTGTCGGTACGTATCTCAATTCACCCTACTACAACGCTGCATGTCATTTTAGAGCTCAATATACTGAAACTGACTCCTTTTGAAGCCATATGAAGACCCATATGAAGCATGATATGCATAAGCAGCATAAAGCACTGAAATTAGATTTATGGAGAGTCTTTGCTAAGGTTTTAAGGAATGGTTGACACTTTCACAGATATGAGAAAGGTGCTCAAACAGGGTGTTAAGTTACATACAATCGTTATACAGTAAGAAATACAGGTGAACAAAATTTCAGAGCTGAGAGACAATTACTATTATTGACCTCAACTTTAGTTAAATTCGGGTAAGTAACTGTCAGTTTACATGATCCAATCGATACCTGAAATCACTGCCACGTTTTTTTTTCTTATGCTATTTTACTGTCAAATACATCAATACACGTCTGCTACATCTCATAAAACAACCGTGGGATGAATGTTCTTTGTGTGTTAGGATACTACAGCTCTGCCCCTTTATGTAACCTAAACAGCAAACTAACCTCAACGGAACTGTATCAGGGCATAACAGTTATTTACTCACGCTAATTTTACATTTTATGAGGACAAGCAGGAATACCAGGGATGCAAACGTGAAAGCCGACAACACACTCGCGCATCACCACTCCCTCTTGTAGTCAAGTTGTAAATCATGTGGTACAAAAACATTTTAACAAGCTTTAGTGGCTGAAATTTTTTATGTATATACAAATAGCTTATAGCTGACATTTCTGATTTGATCAGTGTTTCAGGTTATTATATATTCTATTATGGACCTTGCCAGTGTAGACATCTGTCGTTCTTATTTACGGCCTCTAACGTCACAGGCCGTCTCTCCCCTGTTACATTTTGACAGTTTTAGGAGCTTTTAAAGCTCTTGTTCTTTGACTTTCACCAGACACTAGGAGTGATTGGCTATTTTTGCAGCTGTTTCTAAGATGTGTCAGTATTTTCGAGGATGCCAGCTGAAAGATAACACCACACTCTGCATCTGAAAGGCCGTCCGTATGTGTCTTGTATACATGTGAATGGTCATGTGGTTTGTCCTTTCATGTAGGTCATGTAGTGTAAAGAAATCTTAGTTCCTGACCTTTGCTTTAACAGTATTAACAGCTGAAGTTAATTGCCATCTTTGTTTGATGAAACGTGTTATAATTTCCCCTCTGCTTTCTCTTAGATTGAAAAGCAAGTTCAGAAAGGAGACCAGGTAAAAACATGTTTCATTTTTGTATTCTGAAACTGAATGCCAGCACACTTTTTTTTTTCATGAGAATTTTATGCCTTGTAAGGCAGCCCTCACTACTGATATCCTTCGTTCTCTGCATTTTCCTGGAATTTTTGATGATTCATAGTGAAAGCCTGTTGCCTTTTTTCCAGAGTGTTTTTAATTAAACACAACTAGAAATGTCAGTCTGCTTCTGCTGCTTCTTCAGATATCTCTGTAGCTAATTCAACTAGAACTGCTTAATGTATTGACTTAATTAAATATATTTTTTGTAGATAATTTTACTTTAATTATAAGAATGTTCAACAGTGGAAATGTAACCAAAATCGATGACCTCACCATAACATTTGCATTCAAAAATGTTCGATCTCTTCTACTTGTTTAAATCTATTTTACTATCTAAAAGGCAATATTATGTAATGTAGATCATGTTCACAGACAACATAAAAGCGTAAAGTGGCAAAGCATATGCAGCATGTAATTTAAACAGAACTAAAGCCTAAATTTAGCTAAAACACTATCCAGCACTATTCTATTGCTGTGTTTCAAGCACTGTCATTTCCAAATTCAGTTAAACCAATTATACTTACAGTTAAAAGTTTGAGGACAAGTGTCAAGTAGTTTAGTACTTATATTCAAGAGTGCATTAAATTGATCAAAAGGAACAAATCTTTTACAACTTATGTCTTTGGTAACACTTTACAATAAGTTTTCAATAGTTAAAGGATCAGTTCACTTTTTAAAATGAAAATTACCCCATGATTTACTCACCCTCAAGCCATCCTAGGTGTATATGACTTTCTTCTTTCAGACGAATACAATCAGAGTTATGTTAATAAACACCCTGATGCTCCCAAGCTTTATAATGGCAGTACACGGAAACCACCTGTTTGAAGCTCAAAAAAGTGCATCCATCCATCATAAACATACTCCACACAGCTCCGGGGGGTTAATAAAGGCCTTCTGAAATGAAGCGATGCATTTGTGTAAGAAAAATATCCATATTTAACATGTTATATAGTAACAGCTATACGGATTCTACTTGCGTCTAAAGTGTAACTTGCGTGACATACTACTGGTATTATGCTATGCCATAATTTACGCCTATGTTATAAGTCGCGTAAGTTACGCTTTAGACGCAAGTAGAATCCGTATGGCCATTTGGCAGGAAGTTAGGTATTTTACTTTATAACTTGTTAAATATGGATATTTTTCTCACACAAACGCATCACTTCTCTTCAGAAGGACTTTATTAACCCCCCGGAGCCGTGTGGAGTGCGTTTATGATGGATGGATGCACTTTTTTGAGTTTCAAACACTGCAATGCACTGCCATTATAAAGCTTGGAAGCATCAGGGTGATTATTAATATAACTCTGATTGTGTTCGTCTGAAAGAAGAAAGTCATATACACCTAGGATAGCTTGAGGGTGAGTAACTCATTTTAAAGGGAACTACTCCTTTAACATTAGTTAACTACTTTAGTAAACATGAATTGAGAAAGAACAATACTTTTTATTAATCTACTTTTAACTAATCTAAAATACATTTATTAATCTAAATGTTAATTTCAACCTTTACTAATACATTATTAAAATCAAAAGTTGTGTTTGTTAACATAAATGCACTGTGAACTAACATGAACAATGAACGACTGTATTTTTATTAACTAACATTAACAAAGATTGACAAATACTGTAACAAATATCTTGTTCATTGTTAGTTCATGTTAGTAAATACATTAACTATTGTTAACTAATGAAACATTATTGTAAAGTGTTACCATGTCTTTACTTTTTCATTATAACTGGTGTTTTTTGAACTGCCTATTCTTTAAAGAAATGAAAAAAAATATGTATCACAATATACCTATTATATTAATCAGCAGAATTGTTTTTAACATTGATGATAACAAATGTTTCTTAAGCAGCAAATCAGAATTATTTCTGAAGGATCATGTGACACTGAAGACTGGAGTAATGATGCTGAACATTCAGCTTTTTCACGGCAATAAATAATATTTTAAAGTATATTAAAATAGAAATGTTTTTTAATTGTAATAATATTTAACAATATTACTGCTTTTACTGTATTTTTATCAAATAAATACAGTCTTGCTGCACACAAGAGACTTATTTTAAAAACATAAATCTTACTGACACCAAACTTCTAGTTATATAGATACTCAGAATGTTTTTTTTTTGCAGGGTTCCCCAGGAGTTCCTGGAGAAAAGGTAAGCGCATCAACAGCATTTTCATAAATTGAATCATTTTATTTATTTTTTTACCTTCCTTAACGAAGTTCACCCATGAGTTGTGAACATGCCGTTTGAACATCTGTCTCTCAGCACTTTAATAAGCACCGACATGTAAACCCATCCAGGCAGAGCCAGCTGCTTCTGCTCATATTCACATCAATGTTGCTTCTGGATCTAATCATGTTTTTGAGGGCAATTATGACCACAGACAGGTGGAAGCCTAGATCCAGACTAGCCTGCAATGCTTTGAGAACTAGAACCCTGATCTTTTACCCATCTTCCCCAGGGAGATGCTGGCCTACCCGGTCAACCAGGAGCACCAGGAAAAGAGGGCAAAAGGGTGAGTAAACCGAAGCAGGTTGCTGCCTGTGTGGGCTGAATCCATGTTGCAAATGTGTTTGTGTGACCGACCCGTCAGCGAGACAAGCCTTCGGGAGTGACCCGGCAGCAGCTGGAAGGAGAAAAAGATCGGAGAGCTCTGTGTGGGCCTGGTCTCATGGGAATGACTCTGAATATTCAACTGTAAGGTCAATCATAGACTGACAGCACGTATGGCCAACCCCAGCAGGAAGCAATCTCAAGGGTGATTTACGGTTCAATCTCGACATGCTCGAACATATTGAGAAAACGATACTGTTTCATTATTGATTTTATCCTTGGTTTTCTCAATGCCATCGGTCAAGGGTTAAATTGTTGCTCTGCTCACGGCCTGAAAAGCTTTATGGGAAATTTGACTGCCTGCAACAAATTGCAGTTGCGTGTTCCGCTTATTTGAATTACCTAAGCCGTTGAGCCATTTCACTAGAGGCACGCTAACACCTGTTAACGCAAATGTTATCTCGGCTCCTCGAGTGGTTAATGGTCCTGAATGCCGTACAGTTGTTTCTCGACTCCCTTGAATGTGATAAAAAATATTAAAAATGCATGCCACTTAGATGGAGGAGAATACTTGGGTCCGCCGCAGGGAATGTAAGCGCAGCATTAAGCCCATTCAACAGAATGAATGAATATTTATTATCCACTGCAGTGGTGTTCACTGGAGTGTTATCATGACACTGTTGGGTATTTTCAGTTCAGTGATGGATTGAGTGATGCACCGTGCCATAGACATCTGGATTTTGTCCACACTGGTTGGGAATGTTTCTACTGGGAATGGCAGAACAATTTCCTGTTCAAGTCCACAATTGGTATTTGTATTCAGGGCAAGAAATAAGGATTAAGGATTTATTTTAATTATATTTATTTTTTTAAAATTATTAATATACATTTTATTCAAATTTTTATTTATTTTAAAATGAAAATTTTCTAGAAATTAGAAAGATAGGAATTATACAGCCATATAACTCCACATAAATTCATTAGTCACCATGAAATTGACCATTCTTATTTTTTTAGGGAATATTGCAGTATTTAATGTAAATGTTTTATCCGTGCACATAATTTTGTTTTATTTAAATTCATGTGCCTTTGTAATCTTTAATCCCTTTTGAAAGTGAAAAAGTGAAGTGACATGTGGCCAAGTATGGTGACCCATACTCGGAATTTGTGCTCTGCATTTAACCCATCCAAGTGCACACACAGAGCAGTGAACACACACACCGTGAACACACACACCCAGAGCAGTGGGCAGCCATTGCTGCGGCGCCCGGGGAGCAGTTGGTGGTACGGTGCCTTGCTCAAGGGTCTCACCTCAGTCATGGTATTGAGGGTGGGGAGAGCGCTGGACATTCACTCCCCTCACCGACAATCCCTGCCGGACCTGAGACTCGAACCCATGACCTTTGGGTTACAAGTCCGACTCTCTATCCATTAGGCCACGACTGCCCCCTATCTTCCTAGCTGCACCATCTCTTCTTTTCTCTGATGATGTGTTTACTGCCGCAAGGGCGGGATAAGCTGTCACTCACATGAGATCGACCAATAGCAAATGACAACCATCCAACAATCCAATTAAATCCCGCCCTACATTTTTTCTCGTTTTCCTCAGATATATGTAACAAAAAGGAAAAAAACATTATTGTAATTTCTGTAATTTTGTTGGAAAACTATAATGAAATCATTACGAATTTGCAGGGCATAAATTGTTGTACAAGATCAATGAATGTAAAATTTTGTGACATTTCTGCCATCTGGCCTGAAACACTGTCAAATCGGCCCCGGGCCAGCAGATCCATCCTTATTGTTGAGCTCTGCTATTATTAGTCTTGAATATCCAGACATTTGGCATATGATCTGGATCTGGTGCACAGTGCAGCAGAGACCAGCTAGAAGAACCAGGAAGAGCCATTTGGCTGACATGTGAAGCGACCACAGTTCACTTTGTTTTTATGTTGTTTTATGTAAATGGATTATACCACAAATAAAAATTTGTGTAGACATTTTTTTAAATCAGAATTTCTGTCTGTCCAGAATTCAATGATAATATTTCACAGATATAGCTTTAAAGGAATAGTTCACCCAAAAATGAAAAGCCGGATTCCACCAAACGATTTTTCTTTATGCACACAATAATAATCTTTTACATTGTAATCCTTTTATTTTTAATATTTGGCATGTTTGTGTGCTGCTGCTGCACGTCCCTGTGTGTGTAATAAGCAGTGTGTGTATGTGTGTTGTGCACCGGCATATAGACGCATATTACTAGCGTGCTCTTTAAATAACAAAACCAATATTGCACCATTGACTTTAGACCAGGTTTCAGTTGGTCAATGGCGCAGTTTATTTCAGTTGCCTCAAAATAGCAACATGCCAACAATGCGCCTGAACACACCTCGTTTTCAGACCAGCACACCCATGGGCGCACAAATGGGTGCAAATGCATTTGCTATTTAAACAATGTGGCGCAGGACATGAAAATGATAACTGCGTCGGGCTGAAACTCGCAAAAAACACTTGCCTGGCACCACATTGTGCCGGGTGTATGATAGGGCCCTTTATATACTGTAATCACTGGGTACCAGCAATGGCCGTATGTGATTGTATGACATAGGCGTAGCATAAGTTTAGTTTTAAATATGGATATTTTTCTTACAAAAGCCCATCATTTGCTTCTGAAGGCATTTATTAACCCGCTGGAATTGTATGGATTACTTTTATGATGGATGGATGCGCTTTTTGAAGCTTCAAAAACTCGGACACTATTTAATGCCATTACAAAACTGGGAAGAGCCAGGATATTATTTAATATAACTCAGATTGTGTTCGGCTGAAAGAAGAAAGTCATATACACAAAGCATGACTTGAGGGTTAGAAAATGATGGAATAATTTACATATTTGGGTGAACTATTCCTTTAAGAGATAGTTCTGACATAGTTTACTCATGATACTCATCATTTACCCTCATGTCAAACATCTGTTGTGTTCCGAAGAAGAAAGTAAGTCATACAGGTTTGGAATGACATGAGGGTGTGTAAATGCCAGAATTTTCATTTTTTCCTTCAAAGCAAAATGTACAGTTCTGTAAATGACATCTGAGAATGCTGTCTCTTTTAGGTCGCTGCTAGATAGTACTGTCTCACTTAGAGAACAAAACAAGAGGGGTACTTTCGAGGCACAATGACCCATACACATTTTACAGACAGTTAAACATTTCATTAAACTTTTCTCTGAAAACAAGCACAATGTTTTTGTACCTCTATCTTCTGCGAGATTAAAAGGCCACTAGCATATGACCTTTCGTGCAAAATTCTGAACATAATGTCAGCTTCTACCAACATGATTCCTCTTTAATTGGTTGGTGTTACAGAAAAAAAGCTGTTTAGAATCCAGACGCTGTGTTCTAATGATCTTGTGGTCGGCACCCCACGAATTCATTAAATTCTCTGCGCTCGCAAGGATCGCGCTAGCGTTTACCGCCCACACGAGTTAGTTTGCTGCGAGACTTAGTTAGAATGAATTATTTTCCGGCTGCCATTTAAATCAGTGTCAAGTGTGTTGTTTTGTTGCAAAAGACACTATTTGGCCCTATAAATAACTTTGCTTTGATGACTGCACAGCTTCCCGGCAAGCAGGGATGTGGTAAGGTTTCGGGTTATATTTGGCGAGTCACATGCAGCCGGGTAACTTGTGGAGCAGGACTGCGGCGCTCTGCAGTCTTGTAGGCTATTTGAGGAAAGGAGGGACATGGGTCATTATTACTGGCCTTCTAGACGACGACGAGCCTCTGCTGGCGAAAGACTCTCACCCAATTAGCAGCTCTCATTTTCCACACCACTATCAGTCATACACGGCTGCCATCTTTGCGGCAGTGAATTTTTCGCTGCTAGCAAGGTTAACTCATTGGCCTGTGTCACACGACAAGACGAAGCATTTATTTGCGTGGATTTATTTTGGAAGCCAACCAAGAGGTTACAGCATTGACAATGTGCAATTAACAGTTTTGGTGCCGTTTTTTTCTGCACATAGTGCCCAGGAACCAACAGAAAACATTGAAAAAGTATGCCATTATTTTGCGATATGTTCTTTTCTACAAATAATTTTCTGAATCAGGATTTTTAATCAAAAAATATAAAAATGAATAAACATTAAAATAAACAAAATTGCTCAAATCAAAATTGTGTAAGATAAGTTGTTTTCAAATATGTATCATATGTACACTTTAAACTAAGTGTAAATAGAAAGTAGATGCTATTTACACTGTGAAAATAGCATATTTTCTTAGTGATAGATGCTATTTACACTAAGTGACAATAGCAATATATTCTATTTACAGTAAATGACAATAGCAGATGATTTTTTTTTTTTTTAGAGATATGCTGTTTACACTAGGTAAAAATAGTGATAGATTCTATTTACACAATGTAAAAATAGCAGTTCTTTGCAAGAAGTGTAAATAGTAATTAGATGCTATACTTTATATTGGCAGATACTATTTGCACCTCAGTATTTTTGTACATTAACAGGATGCAATATCATGTTATGATTATATTTATTAAAATTATTAAATGGATGCTTCCTTATTAGGAGAATAAAAACCCTCCCTACACATTATAAAACACACGTTAGGCAGTTTATTTCCACTTTTAGAACATTATTTTCATTTTTATTAAAAATAAATGCCTTATTTGATATGTGATGGGAAAATGGAGAAGAGCGAGCTCAGCAAAAGGCGGATTGGAAACCGCGTCGATCGCAATAAAAGCCGTACTGCGAGCCTCACGCGCTACTTCTGCACCACTGGAGATGTTGAATTCTGCACGTCTTTTTTAAACTTTAAATTGGCCCAACCAGACATTGGTGGGCAGAGCTAGTGTAAATAGCGTTTGCCAACAAGGGATGCTATTTGCACTTAGTGTAAATAGACACTCCGAAATGAAAATTCTGTTATCATTTACTCACCCTCAAGTTGTTCCAAACCTGTATGAATTTCTTTCTTCTTCTAAACACAAAAGAATATATTATTCAGGTTTGAGGGTGAGTAAATGATAACAGAATTTTCATTTTTGGGTGAACTATCCCTTTAATAGTTCAGAGTTATTGGAAGAGATCACATTACGGTTACCTGCCTTCCTCACTGATTAAGCAAATACAATATCTCTTATAATATATTCAGGAAATTTGAGACGTGCGGACTGAATCAATGTTCATGGAAGGAAGCTGGAAAGCCTTTGTCAGAGATTTCTTAGTGTAAGGGGTCAAAGGAGTCAGCCCTCCAGCCATCCGGATGATGAAGTTTAATTAATAATGTCTGAATGTCAATATCTGTAATAACTCAAGCATATAGCAATAAAAGACACTAAAATAACAATGGAATGAATCTGACCACCCGTGGGATAAGAGCTCATGTTAATTATGAGATGGAAGATCAGAGAGAGAGCAAGAGTGTTCTCACACTGCAAAAAATAATTTTATTAATTGGTATTTTCTTCTAGTTTTCTAGTAAAAACAATATCCAAACATTCTTTAAATATGATCAATTTACTTGAGAAGCAAAACTGCATAAGACTTGTTTTCAGAGAATATATTTTGAATAGTTCTCTCTTTGCAAATATATACGTATACCTCTTGGGCAAATTGTCTTCTCTCCTTGTTTTATGTATAAACCTCACACAATTGTGTTTTTTATGCTTAAATAAGAGAAAACATTAAACAAAAAGGGTTTTAGAACTATCTGGTTTCTATTCATGCTGTGTCATGTTAGGTAGCCCCGCCCACCACATTATTTAATTGGTCCAAAATTAATGGTGTTTTCTGAATAGCTCTAAATATATAATAACATTTCTCACAGAGTTGTGACCACACAGCCTTGCACTCCGCTTCTTTTTGGCTCATCCGCAGCAGTTTCTTGGGATTGTGCCCACTCTCCCGCCTGTTCCTCTCATCGAAAATGAATTGCTACCTAGCAGGTAACTTTTTCAGAGCAGGTCCCAGTGCTGTACTTCACCGCCCCCTCGCACTTCTGCTGCTATCTGTCTGTCTGCCCACGGAAAAAGTTTTTTACCTTCTACAAAATGTTCCAGTAAAGTTAATCAAATCACAGAATGAACGCACCCAAATTCCTAATATATATTTGAAAATTTTAACTTTTGACCCTTGTCACCACTCTGCCACTGAGGTATGAATGTATGTTAAAAACATGTTTTAACATATTACATTAAATAACATTATTATAATAATTTTATGTATTTTATTTATTGTACTACTACAACTACAACTATTACTGCTATTGTTGTTGTTATTATTGTTGTTGTACATTACCTTAAAATAATGTTACTATTATTACTATAATAATGTTATAATGGTCATTTATAAATTAATGAATGAATGAATACAAATTAAAATAACTATATTTTTGTAGTATGTATTGTATTTATTGCATTACTATATTATTATTATTAAATGTATATATTTATTTTAAATATTTTACTATTATTATTACTCTGATAATTGTTTTAATTTATTAATTTACACTTATGAATGAATTAATAAGTAAAATATTACAAATTATTAAATGTATATATTTTAATTAGTATTTTATTGTATTATTATTATTATTATTAATTAT
>RJVU01065935.1:3045248-3063147 GCA_003731715.1 Anabarilius grahami | reverse complement strand
TCAGCTTGTTGGCCGTTGTCCGGGATTACACGCAAACCAATAACCCGACAACGCAAGTAAACTGAATTTACGTAACTTCATTAATAAATCAGGCTATTTCTCTGTAGTCACATCAAAATGCTATAATTTGCGTATCTGACTCAGAGTATGTCATTTATGTTGGTTGTGATGTTAAATAAAGCATTAAAAACCAAAGAAGAGCAATGCAACATGTCAGTGGGAAACTTGCGGCTCATATTATCCTCTCATGCAGTTACAGATGCAGCATTTTGACTGTACCACTTCTACTTCTGCTGCACGAGATGAGAACACATTTTTATAATTCTTTGGGTCAAGAAAGAGTCTGAGTTTGCAGTATATTCCCTCCTCCCTTACTGCAAAGCATTTACTCTGTCTGGATGTGCTTAAATCCGCAGTAAGGATGCACTCTCACATCACACATATGCGCACTTCAATAAGCAGAAAGAAATCAGGTTAATGTGTTTACATGCTGGGCGAAATCGGTGTAAGGGGCAAAAGCTGTGGCGATCGATTTATGCTTAAGTCATTTATGACCTCACTCCGACAAGGAAAACGGGTATATGCGTTTACATGACCATGTGCATTGTCGGCATAACCATAATGGGGTTAAGAACGTGCATGTAAATGTACTCACTGACTGCGTTTACATGTGCACAAATAATGTGATTATTTTTAATAATCAGAGGACTTAATTACAGTAAGATGTTTACATGACACAAGCAGAAGACACTCCAGTTTACGTGCAATTTTCATGATTCTGATTATTCGCCAATAAGTATGGTTATACCACACTCAGATAGGCATACAGTTTGCATGTTACCTGCTATTGTTGTAATCTACTTGCGTCAAATTCAAAATAAATTTTTTATGGATGTATGGGATATTATGATACATGATGATCGCAAAGCCAGGTTTGCCTACACCCTAAAAAATGCTGGGTTAAAAACAACCCAAGTTGGGTTGAAAATGGACAAACCCAGCGAATGGGCTGTTTTAACCCAGCAGCTGGGTTAAATGTTTGCTCAACCTGCTGGGTAGTTTTATTTAACTCAACTATTGATTAAAAATTACTGTATTGCTTGCTTGCTTGCTTAAAATAAACCCAAAATATGTTGGAAATTAACATTTATTAATAAGTTTATTAAATATACCTTTATTAATAAGTTTAATGAATAATAATAAAACAATAAACATTTATTAAATTGCTTATTAATAAATGTTCACCTTTTGATTATGATTGTTGCCTTGAGTAATTATGTGTCTGATTTTTAATTTTGGGTTCATTTTAAGCTAGCAGTATAGTAACTTTTGAACAATAGTTGGGTTAAATAAAACTGCCAAGCACATTGGGCAAACCCATTTAACCAAACCGCTGGGTTTGTCCATATTTAACCAAACTTGGGTTGTTTTTAACCAAGCATTTTTTAAAGTGTATGCTGCCGTCACATTCTTCGCGCTGTCTGGATGAATATAACGATGAGTTTAGTGATTTGATGAACAGAAAACTTCAGAATAATATGTCAGAGTTCATTCATGAAGTTGTGTGAGCAACACAGAGTGCGCACTTTGGTCAGAGCAGTAATAATGTGATTAAGGTGTTTACATGTGTAATTATTGCAATTAAAATTGGCATAAGCCACATAGTTTAATGAGAATATGGTAACTACGATTATGAGCTTAATCGCATTAGTTTGATCAAAGCATTGCGTTTACATGAGGTAAAGTTTAATCACAGTATTGCCAAAATCCCATTATAATCGCATTATGAGGGTGCATGTAAATGAACTCAATGACTGATTGACTCATTCACTTTTTTTATTTTATGCTTAATTATTGAAAATTATTTGTGTGACCTTCTAATGACTCCCAAAATTTTACTATCATCCCCAACAGATGGCATGTGTCCGACTCTCCATGCATCTCAGCCGACATCAGCAGGCGCCTAGAAATGATTAGCCATGTGATACATGCTGTAAAACATGAGGGAATGAAATCAGAGTGAGTACTAGTGTATAAACCAGTGAGCGTGTTACTAGGTCACTCTGTGTCGTGTCATGGAAGTTTTCCCCAGCTGTTCGAGGTTGATGGCCGCTGTAAGAGAATATTACCTCGTAACTAGAGGATCCAGCCGAAGTGATATCAATTTGTGCCCTTTAAATAATTAATGGGAACCTCGTGCTGCGATGTGCCGAGCGGATGGCCACGGTCAGATAGCCACGGTTTTAAGTCATTTGACCTGCAGATTTGACGGTTTTGCATGCTGTGAAAATGGATTGCAATCATCCAGAAGTTTCCGTAAAGCATCACAGATTTGGTATTGTCATCGTATAACATATTGCATGTGTTTTCGAAACAATAGCAAGTAATTGTGTTCTATTCTCAGCCTGTGATTACAATTTAAACAGACAAAGTAGATGGTGGAGCTCGGTGGAAAAACAATTTTCTCTTATTGAACGTACAATGCTATCTCAAGTGGTACTGAAAAGCAATTTGCATACAGTAAGGAAACTGTAGGTTAATTTAAAGTGGATGCCCTGCTGTTTGTGCATGAGAGGGAATGAATGGTAATTGTGCATATTTACACTGACACAAATGTTTTTCAGTGGACCGTTTCTTTAGTGACAGCCTCTGCTGGCGACTGCAGCGACGGAAAAAGATTTAAAAGTTAAATTGTCATTTTTATTTTCAGGTTTCCACTTTTCCAAATGACTCAAACTGTTAGCATTACTTAAGTAAATGCTGAACATCCTGAAGTGTTTCTGCAACCTATGAACTATGAAATCAGATAGCTGGCTTTTAGTTTGTATCTGTTTGCTTTGAAGTCATCTATATTCTAGTCTAACCTTTAGCAGATAAGTGCATTTTGAGTCCTTATTGAAGACTTGCACTACAGTTTTTTGTCCAATTAGATCAGGGGTAGGCAAGTTCGGTCCTAGAGAGCCGCTGTCCTGCTGAGTTTAGCTCCAACCTTAATCAAACACACCTGAACAAGCTAATCAGGCACTTCAGGATTACTAAGGCTATAGGCAGCTGAAGCTTTTTTTTTTTTCAGGGTTGGAGCTAAACTCTGCAGGACAGCGGCTCTCTAGGACCGAACTTGCCTACCCCAGAATTATATGCTTGCTATAATGAGATTTATGAAAATAATGACTTTAATTTTGATGTTTTAAAACTTATGTAGCATAATCTGAAATGCAAAAAACAAACAAACAAATAACAGTTGGCTATAAATAACAGTTTTGGGTGTAATGTATTACGAAGTAATTAATTACTGTAATTTAATTTCTTTTCCCTTGAAAAAGTAAGGGATTACTCTATTTTTTTCTGTAATTTAATTACAGTTACTTCTGATGTAATTTCATTAAATGCTGTATAGACTATAGAACAATTTTGTATGAAACAATAGTGGATTTAAAATGTATGTTTGTAATGTACTGTAACCTTCTCCCTTTAAATTCTTTGGGTTAGTTCAAGAATAATTACGCAGTTTTATATAGGGCTGCAACTAACAATTATTTTGATAATCGATTAGTTGGATGATTATTTCAATTAATCGGATAAATAGACAAAATTTCTTTATTTATTCTATTGACAAAACGCACTATTCCACATCCTGCCCAATGCTGTCCTTCAAACAAACATGCCAACTGAATGCTATGAAAACATATATAGTGACTATATCTATGCTATTTGCAAAAGAGCAATAAAGCAAAAAGACAGTTTAAATCGCTACATTAAAAATGAAGATGATAATAGAGAAAAACAAAAACAAACTAGGTGTCAACAGATAAGAGGAATGTTCTGCAGAAACACACACACATTCACTCTGGACACAGTAACCTGTTACTGTCATTTCTTTATCCTGTAAATGTAAGAAACGTCTTCCATTTTAATTCAATTACACACATTTATCCCGTTAGTTACCACTTTCATAAAATACTTGAATTACATGTTAACTTTTAAACCTAAATTTACCATCCAACAACAGATATTTCAGTAAAATTAATATTTTAAGCTGAATTTTAATTGTCTCCCTCTCTAATGCGTCCCGTCTGTTTGACGCGCATGCGCGCCGGCGCTCATTCAGTAAAGTTTGAAGTTTAACGCAGACTGTAAAATGCAAAATGGAAATACTTGCGTGATTTTCTAACACTTACAGATAAGGATATAACCTTAAAATGAAAGTTTTGCGCTGAGGAAACACATCACACCTTAAACAGCACACGCATTTGTCAAAGTGCCTGACAGGGCAAGCCATGTTAAACATTACGCTAATGCATTAGCTTGAAGCTGAAAATAAAGAATTCTCTTGTTTTGGGCAGCTTGGATCACGTGCCTTTCCCGCAGCAGCTCACTCTGTTTCCTCCACTATTTTTAGATGTATTTTGTCCACAGAAATGTGTTATTCAGTGCTGTAATTTGACGCGACTGGTGGAAGTTTTCCGTGCACGGTGGGCAGACGCGATTAATCGATAATGACATTCGTTGTCAGCAATTTTCATTATCGATTTAATCGATTAATTTATAATATTTATTTGAAAGAATTAAAAGATCAGTTTCACGTATATCCTTGTATTGTTCAACTGGTCAAAGTTGATAAAGGATTTAGAAAGTAAGTAATGCAATACTTTTTAGAGAGAGTAATTAGTAGTGCAGTAATCTAATTACACTGTTGAAAATGTAATTAGTAGCTAGTAATTAATTACTTTTTTAACTTACCCAACGCTGTTAAATAATTACAAAATGCGTCTTTATAAAAAAATGTAAAGTATTTAGCATAGCCAAAAGCCTTTGTTTACATCACAGCCCATCAAAACTATACTTGACATCTTACACCATAGATTAAAGTAAAGATGGCACTTTAAAAATTAATAAATTCCAGACACTTCAATACAATAAAGAATGAGCTCTGATGAGCTATGATTTGCTTTATGTTATTGGAAGTTGCAGGGTGGTATTTATAATTTAGGGTATACATTTTATAGGGCACACCCTCATCCATATTTTTGTTCCATGTTGTTAGATTAGAACATTTCAACTATAATTAGTAAGTTAGCATAATAACAAGCTTTACTGATTGGATATAATGCATCTTTTCATGTAGATGCAGTCTTTGCCAACATGTCTTGAGCATGGTTTTCTAAATCAAACTTAATTTCCTTAAAGGGTTAGTTCACCCAAAAATGAAAACAATGTCATTGATTACTCACCCTCATGCCGTTCCACACCCGTAAGACCTTCGTTAATCTTCGGAACACAATTTAAGAAATTTTTGTTGAAATCCGATTGCTCAGTGAGGCTTACATAGCCAGCAATGACATTTCCTCTCTCAAGATCCATTAATTTACTAAAAACATATTTAAATCAGTTCATGTGAGTACAGTGGTTCAATATTAATATTATAAAGTGACGAGAATATTTTTGGTGTGCCAAAAAAACTAAATAACAACTTATTTAGTGATGACCGATTTCAAAACACTGCTTCGGAGTGTTATGATTCTTCTATGTCGAATCATGATTCGGATCACGCGTCAAACCGCCAAACTGCTGAAATCACGTGACTTTGACCATTGATTCGACACGCTGATTCATTATGCTCCAAAGCTTCCTGAAGCGGTGTTTTGAAATCGGCCAACACTATATAAGTCCTTATTTAGTTTTTTTTGGCACACCAAAAATATTCTCATCGCTTTATAATATTAATATTGAACCACTGTACTCACATGAACTGATTTAAATATGTTTTTAGTACCTTTATGGATCTTGAGAGAGGAAATGTCATTGCTCCCTATGCAGGCCTCACGGAGCCATCGGATTTCAACAAAAATATCTTAATTTGCGTTCCGAAGATTAACGAAGGTCTTACGGGTGTGGAACGGCATGAGGGGGAGTAATAAATGACAGAATTTTCATTTTTTGGGTGAACTAACCCTTTAAGACGATGGCTACAGCATTGCATCATGGAACAAGTGTTATGCATGTTTTTCCTTTCCTTCCCCCTCTCTGTTGTGCCATATCTTCTGATCTCTCTGTGTGTGGACAAGGTGACACAAGGTCACCGTCCTCCTCCTCTGTAAGTCTTCTCACGCCTTTGCAAAGTCTGCGAGTACGCAGGCAGAACAGCGATTAGCTTTTCCGAGACCTCATGTCATGAGAATGTCTTAACACTCAGAGCCGCCCAACTGGGCTATGTTGGTCATGAGCCAGATCTTTGTTTTACATAAAACCTCAAGATAATTTCAGTATACTTCTTACATCCTTTTCCACCAAGGCTTTGACAGTATATAAAGCGGTGGTATTTGTCTTAGAACTGAATTGGTAATAACGAACGCCCTGTAGACCGTTCCTTATGTGCATTGCTGTGTGTGTCCTGTCAAAGGCAGACAGTGGGAGAATGAGACATACCAGCGGGATGTGGACCAGTTGGCAGTGTTTTTCATTGGCTAGCTGTGTTAGATTAGGCTGCACACATGCCGGTGACCTCTTGACGTGCACCTGTAGGGTGAGGTTATTGGCCTTGCAGACTCCTGATGAGTGTTCACCCCTCTGTGTTTGGACAGTGCTGTGGAAGAGGGCCTGAAGATATTTGAGACACTGTAAATGGTGGTTAATTTTACTGTGGTATGCTTGTTTGAGACTTGAAGTCTAATAGTAAAGGAATATTTTGTGTCCAATGCAAGTTAAACTCTATCAACAGTATATGTAGCATTGATGTAGTTATGAATTCTTCCATACAAAAATTTCATTTGAGCTGTTAAGTTGCCAAAGGGGACCTATTATGCCCTTTTTCAAAGTCTTGATTTTGTTTTGGGGGTCTACTAGAATAGATTTTCATGCTAGAATGTTTGTTTAAAAATCACATTATTTTTCACATATTTCACATTGTTGCAGCACCTCTTTTTCCAGTTTCTCTATGAAGCCCCTCCTTCTGAAAAGCACAATGTGCACTGATTGGTTGGCTTTACTAGAGTTGTGATTGGTCAACCACTTCAAGTGTGTTTCAGAAATGTCCCATTCCTTACCATAATTGCGATGGTAAGCAATTATGGTAAGGTACATATGGTAAATGTCCCATTCCTTACCCCTCCGCCTTATGTAAATTCCTTGGGCTGGAATTATTTAAATGAGGAATATTGTGACGTATACATTCCCTGAAGAAAACTCAAAACTATAATCAAGGCGTTTCAGGGAGTTCAGAAGCATTGCTTACTGATAGGGATGCACCGATACCACTTTTTCCAGAACAAATCAGGGAACAATACTTTTATTTTTAGTACTTGCCGATACAGAGTACCGATACTTGTATTTTCATTGCATTTTTAATTGAAAAAATATATATATAGGGCAGAGAAACCAAAAGAATATGAATCAAATTAGTTGGCTTAGCAAATAGTTATTTTCATGCCTAAATATGCTTGTTAAAATGTCTTGTTGGAGCTACTGTTGCCTTTACTGTTATTATTATTGCTCGATCATATTTTATTTTTAATTTAATCACGCATTGAACAATTAGAGCTGCTATTAGAGCTGCTCCAGCAGGGGCTTAACCAGTCAAGAGCAGTGGGTGATTTTCTTTCTTTTGTTGTTAGATGAACAATAAGGACAAAAACAGCAGTAGGTTTATTAGGCTGCTGTCACTTTAAGAGCTGCACTTATCCACTCATGCATTTTCTTTCTCAACTGTTTACATTCACTTAAGACATAACCGACTATGTTTCACAAGGATATTTGCCTATACGGGTGTTTTGACATAATTTTGTGTGAATTTGTCCGTTCAAGAGCAAGAACTCGAGTTAATAGGCTATTCGCGTGCTGTCTGAGAAGCAGCTTTCTGGACGCGTGCTTCAGATGTTTGCGCACAGAAAATTTCTTGAAAATTTTAATTTTTCTCAAATTTTATTTAACATTCTATTAATTCGATACATTTACATCATAGATATCCCTCTCTGATATATCCATTCTGTTCTCTGTTTGCTCGATTGTCAGTATCTGGTATCTGTTATTGGTATCTGAGCATTTTAATGAGTATGAGTACACGAGAGCAGTATCGGGCTCGATACCGACACAGGTATCAGTGCATCCCTACTTACTGATACAGAGAATAACTCCCTGTGGAGTGACTTTGTGTTTTGTAACTTTTCAGACATTTTGTCATGATCAAATGGCAACATTACACAATAAAATCAGTTGTAATAAATGTAAAAAAAGCATAATAGGTCCTCTTTAAGGTTAACACATGTTATGGTAACATATTAACACGTCAAATCCCTTGAATAATTTGAAAGTTGAAGTCAAAGTTTTGTCTATATAGTCCAAACAATATACAGTTGCAAGAAAAAGTATGTGAACCACTTGCAGAATCTGTGAACATGTTAATAATTTTAACAAAATAAGGGAGATAATACAAAATGCATGTTATTTTTTATTTAGTACTGTCCTGAGTAAGATATTTTACATAAAAGATGTTTACATATAAAAAATAGCTTAATTTATTAAAATAACCCCATTCATAAGTATGTGAACCATTGATTCTTAATACTGTGTGTGGTTACCTGGATGATCTACGACTGTTTTTTTGTTGTGTGATGGTTGTTCATGAGTCTCTTGTTTGTTCTGAGCAGTTAAACTGAGCTCTGTTCTTCAGAAAAAATCTCCAGGTCCTGCAGATTCTTCAGTTTTCCAGCATTTTTTGCATATTTGAACCCTTTACAGCAGTGACTGAATGATTTTGAGATCCGTCTTTTCACACTGAGGACAATTGAGGGACTCAAACACAACTATTACAAAAGGTTCAAACATTCACTGATGCTCCAGAAGGAAACACGATGCATTAAGAGTCGGGGGGGTGAAAACATTTGGAATTTAAAGATCAAGGTAAATTGTACTTAATTTGTCTTCCGGGAAACACCCAAGTATCTTCTGTTGCTTCCGAAGGGCAGTACTAAATAAAAAAAAAAGATATTCAAGCGAAATAAGAAAAATTTGGACCTCTTCATCCTGTTCAAAAGTTTTCACCCCCCAGCTCTTAATGCATCGTGTTTCCTTCTGGAGCATCAGTGAATGTTTGAACCTTTTTTAATAGTTGTGTTTAAGTCCCTCAATTGTCCTTGTGAAAAGATAGATCTCAAAATAATTCAGTCACTGCTGGAAAGGGTTCAAATATGCAAAAGATGCTGGAAACTGAAGAATTTTTGGGACCTGGAGAATTTTTCTGAAGAACAGAGCTCAGTTTAACTGCTCAGAATAAACAAGGGACTCATGAACAACCATCACAAAACAAAAAAACAGTCGTAGATCATCCAGGTAACCACACACAGTATTAAAAATGAATGGTTCACAAACTTTTTAACTGGGTCATTTTAATAAATTCAGCTATATTTTTTGTCTTATGGATTATATGTAAACATCTTTTATGTAAAATATCTTACTCAGGACAGTACTAATAAAAAATAACATGCATTTTGTATTATCTCCCTTATTGTTAAAATTTTGCACATTTTCACAGATTCTGCAAGTGGTTCACATACTTTTTCTTGCAACTGTATATTTACAGGTCCTTCTCAAAAAATTAGCATATTGTGATAAAGTTCATTATTTTCCATAATGTAATGATAAAAATTAAACTTTCATATATTTTAGATTCATTGCACACCAACTGAAATATTTCAGGTCTTTTATTGTTTTAATACTGATGATTTTGGCATACAGCTCATGAAAACCCTAAATTCCTATCTAAAAAAATTAGCATATCATGAAAAGGTTCTCTAAACGAGCTATTAACCTAATCATCTGAATCAACTAATTAACTCTAAACACCTGCAAAAGATTCCTGAGGCTTTTAAAAACTCCCAGCCTGGTTCATTACTCAAAANACTTTTTTTTTGTTCTGTTTTAATTGCATATAATTTAAATACACTCTTACATACAAGACAAATGTAGATCTGAACTTAATATTACAAGGTGCTGTTGAACTATTTATTTATTTATATTGAATAGGATAAAAACATCTCAGCAATCTTATCAGTGAAGTATCTTATTATGGATCTGATGCTTTAAACAGGACATGGCATGTTTGTTTGCCGGCTTTTTCTTCATTGTTTTAACACCTAATTTGGTGGATATGACATTGTCTGAGACCTTCTCTATTTATATCCGTGTTGGAATACCCTAAGCACGTTCAGTTTTTCCAGGCATCTATTTTTTCCAGTGCAAGAGGCACACATGTGTGTCTGGTGTTTATGTCTCTGTCCTTCAAATTAGCATCTCAAATATATATATATATTACAATCGCTAGCATATACATCCATGCATACAAACATTTGGATGGATGCTAGCAATTTACAATGATTACCATTTTCATATACCATAGTAACATTGGCAGTCCAAGATACTTACTTAAATAATACAAAACTACTACCATAGTACATGTCCAGAAAACTATAGAAACCTCCTAAAAGCTTTTAATACACTTACAAGCCTTTTTTGTTGGTGAAACTAAGTAAAACAGCTGTAATTATCTATCATCTCACATTGTACTGTGATATTGCATGGTACTTTAAAGACTACTGCTTTGATACATGTCCAAAACACTTGGTAGCACCTTAGTTTGTTGTCCAAAAAACATCCTTTACAATTGTGTTTTTTGGCCTTCATTTTGCCCTTGAAATATATACAGCTGTGATATGTTTGTTAGCACTTCTGTGTGTTGTCATACAGGTAAATAAAACGCTGGAACAAATTCAGCCCTGCCGTATGGAGATTTCAAGAGCTGACGCTCTCACTGCTGGGAGTTTACTACTAGATTTATGCCCTTCACAGGTAGGCTGGCTTCAGTTAACTATTTGTGGTCTAACATTGCGGAACCCGGTGCAGTGACCTTGTCGTACGGCGCTATTATCTGAGCAATAGATCTGAGTGTGTAATATTAACCTATGGCAGCAGCCTGTGGAAGAGGTAGACAGAGACAAACGTCCTCACCCAAAGGAAAAGAATTGCTTGAGTCTCCGATGAGGAGAAACGGAGGGAAAAAGAGGGAAAAGCGGTGAGAGAGGGAGGATGGATGGCCGCGACTGGGGACAGATGTGCCGAGTGATGATTTATCTGACTGTCTCAGCCTGTTCCCAGGGTGCCTCGGTGTAGCAGGAGCCACGCTTGCATGGGATAAACACATTAAGCGGCCAGTTAATTAAAGGGGCCGCACGGGCGACCCGAGACCTTGAGGATTTGATTTTGCTGGTTACGGACTAGATACAGTATGCAATCAGGATGTGTGTGTGTGAAGGATGGTGTGGTGAAATGAACTCTCTCTGTGATACTGTAGATGGGTAATGTAGGTCAAAGCATTTCGCCCGAATGAGGAGGAGGAGGCTTGTTCAATACAGTCCAGTTTAATTTAAAGGAATAGTTCACCTAAACATTTTGTTTCATTGACTAACTGTAGGACTTACTTTGTTCCGTGAAACACACTACAAAGACATTTTAAGGCGTGAACTCTATCAATCTTTTCAATATAATAATAATAAATGTCAAATGTCAAAAAGCACCATGAAAGGATTGTCAAACAAGTGACTCATATTCTGTATTCCAAGTAGTCTAAAGCAAAATGATAGCATTATGTAAGGAGCAAACAGAAATTCAATTCTTAAGTAACATTCCTTAAGCTGTAGCTCTCTGCCATTAGGTTTGATTTTAATAGTTTGCTGTTTTAATGATGCCAAAATGTCCAACTTAACGTTTTGTGTGTTAAAGGGATAGTAATAATGAAAATGTTGTCATCTACTCATCCTCATGTTGTTTCAAACCTGTATGAGTTTCTTTCTTCTGTTGAACATAAAAGAAGATATTTTGTAGAATGTTGGTAAACAGACAGTTGATGGCACCCATTGACTTCCATAGTAGGGAAAAATAATACTATGGAAGTATAATACTATGGAACTATAGTTACCAACATTATTCAAAATACACTCTAAAAAATGCTGGGTTAAAAACAACCCAAGTTGGGTTGAAAATGGACAAACCCAGCGATTGGGTTGTTTTGACCCAGCGGTTGGGTTAAATGTTTGCCCAACGTGCTGGGTAGTTTTATTTAACCCAAATATTGTTTAAAAATTACTGTATTTCTTGCTTAAAATGACCCCAAAATAGGTTGGAAATTAAAAATCAGACACATAATTACTAGAGGCAACAATAATAATCAAAAGATGAGCATTTATTAATAAGCAATTTAATAAATGTTTATTGTTTAAGTATTATTCAAATGTTTGTTTATTAAACATATTAATAAATATTAATTTCCAACATATTATAGGTTCATTTTAAGCAAGAAATACAGTAATTTTTAAACAATATTTGGGTTAAATAAAACTACCCAGCATGTTGGGCAAACATTTAACCCAACCGCTGGGTTAAAACAACCCAATCGCTGGGTTTGTCCATTTTCAACCCAACTTGGGTTGTTTTTAATCCAGCATTTTTTAGAGTGTATCTTCTTTAGTGTTCAACAGAAGAAAGAAACTCATACAGGTTTGGAACAACATGAGGGTGAGTAAATTATGACAAAAATTTTCATTTTTGGGTGAACTATCCCTTTAAGGCACTGTATTTGCTGACTATGGGCCAGATTTACTAAACGGGCAGATTAGCTCTTCTCTGCGGTGTCTCCTCCTCCCAGCAGCAACAATTGCAGCCATGTCGCAAAACGGGTTAAGACATGCTTTTTTGGGGGGCGTTAAATACTGGCACAAATACTAGTAAATTGACTAGCGCAAACATTAGTAAATCGCATCTCCCATACATTTTGCATCTGAAACGGAAACTCCTACAAATGCATATGCAATAATGTCAGCCACAAAAACAACTCAGTCCATGTTTTTTCAGCGCTAATTTTGCACTGCGTGTCTTTAGTAAATCGCAAAAGAGGGTTTGCACTGGCGCAAGCTGTTAGTAAATCTGGCCCTATAAAGGGTAAGACTTTCAGCAATGACTTGCCTGATCCTCTCTCAAATCTATTCTATGCCTTCAGAAGACTTTGAATTTAGTCATGAACTTCTTTTGTGATGCTTTCAATAGTGCTTTTTGTAGCAATATTCAAAATATTGACTGTTAATTATTGGCTGATATTCACTAGTTCTTAACCAGATAAGATAAATCTGTAATTTAATCAAATCTACTTGTTCTGCAGAGTTTTATTCAGGGGGTATTGATTTATTAAATGAACAAATAATTATTAATTTTTGTGATTCCAGATGCTTCAAGAACTGTATGTTCTTTTAATAAAAATAAATAAATAATAATAATAAAAAAACTGAGGGGAAAAGGGCATTATGATTTTAATTTAGATTAGAGTTCAATGTTTTTATAACCTGTTTTTATATAATAATTTATTAATTTAAATACCTTTTAAGTCATTCAGCTCACTTGGAAGTTGAAAACCAATGGAATATGATATAGGATATTTAATTGTGCCCGCTCATTTCTAATGATTAATTAAAAAAAAAAAAAACGTTAAATGTAATCTTTTGCAGATCTCAAAATGAAAATCTGTATTTTATTTATTTATTTCACAAAGTAGTTTAGTAGTATTTTATTATTGGTCGTAATTTTTTGGCTTATTGTTAATGCCCATGATGTTGATATTGGTGCATCTCTACTTTTTTCGAGGTCTGGATCGCCATTAATATTAATTATATTGGAAAATTTAAGTTGTACATTCTGAAAAATGTCCTTTTGTTTTCCATTAATGAAAAAGTGATATGGGATTGGAACAACCCAGTGGTTAGCTATCTCTTTAAAACAGAAGCCAGAATGAAATGAGGCGCTGCTAAAGAGAACAACAATTTAAAGAGCAGCAGTTTTTACGCTTCTCCTGTCATGCACATTTGCTGACTGATGTTTGTATACAGTGAAGTTAATTGGCTAGATGACAGCAAATTGCCTGATTAGCATTTAGTCTTCTTTCATTGAGCATTTGGACCTTCTTTGATTACAGACTACAATAACAGTTGTCACGCTAGCCTGCTGTGTGACTCCACTGCCTGACCTTGTTTGTTCAAGTTGGCTTGGAATCCTGGTCCGAGCGCTTCTCTGGCACCAAGCTTCGGTCTGCAGGGTCAGTCCAGTTGCTGTCCGGTAGGGTCAAGGGGTAGAACGTTGTGACCTCATTATGGTTTCCAGTGACGACATGGTGTTTGAAGACTTTTGAACTGTATACTTTCAGACGGCTGTAGACATGTGCCGTCTAGGTGCACACAGCTTTGGGCTGGTTATGGCCAATCGGGAGCTCTGGTTCTCCATTGACCCTCTTGCAGAAGGCAGGATTGTTGTAGAGTGTGTTTATTTGTGTAGCCCTTTCCTTGAACTCTCTGTGAGGTCAATGAATATGTAAGTTAACACTTAGCCAATATAGTCATTCAGTCATGTAATTGTATTAGTGAAGGCAACACTTACTATAGAAGAAGGTCTGCTAGTTTTTCCCCCCTGCACATACTTCACTGGTCCAACGCCAGTTTACATTTGTGCATTTGTGCTTTATGCCACCGACTGGCGTGAGACATTTCCCAGATGGTGTGTGTGCTCTACTTTAATCTACTCTGCTTATCCGCTCACTAAAGACCTGGAATACAATACATCCGGAGCTTTGAGAAAATCTCTAGTAATTTGAACTGAATCTGGATTCATAAAGTGTGGTCTTTCAAATGCACAGTGGGCTTTGCTGTATGTCACTCATCTACATTTTTTAGTACGAAGTGCTCTGCAAAGTGCACTAAAGGGTTACATTCAAAGGTCCTCAGTGAGCTGAGAAGAGAACTAATATCAGAAAAGCGGCACAACAGATCTGCCCGTGAAGTCTCTAAGAGCCGTGACTGATTATGACCTGCTTTAAGATGGGAAAGCGTTTAAGACTCTCATGTTCGCGTATGCACAAGTGCACACACACACACATATATATTTATTCACGTTTATTTGACTGTTATGCCATCACTGCACAGAGGAGGTTTGAAGGTGTTTACACATGCTCTTGTTCAAATTTTGGAGTCAATTTATTAAAAAAATAATAAAAAAAAAAACTTTTATTCAGCAAGGTTGTATTAAACTGTTCAAAAGTAACGACATAATGTTGTAAAGGATTTTTATTGAAAAAATCCTAAGAATCCGAGGGCAAAAAAGTATTAGTTTTGACAAAAATATTAAGCAGCACAACATAGTTTTCAACATAGATAATAGGAAATGTTTCTTGAGCCACCAAATAAGCATATTTTTGTTAATTTATTTGGTAACACCTTACAATAAGGTTTAATTTGATAACATCAGTCAATGTTAGCATGAACTAACAATGAACAATACTTCTACAGCATTTATTCATCTTAGTTGGTGTTCATTTCAACATTTATTAATACTTTTTGTTAAACTCAAAAGTTGTATTTGTTACCATTAGTTAAAGGTGCAATATGTAATATTTTCTGTCCGCTAGAGGTCGCTAGAGGCCTATTCAAAACAAAGGCGTATCTTGATGACGCCAAGTTTGAGCGCGCAATCTTGGGACATGTGGTCTTCACATCACAGCCGGTGGAAATAATCGGGATAAGAAATCATGTTTATGGATGCGATTATTAACGTTACTGTAGTATGAAGCAGAGCAGGACCGAGTGTTGAGGGAGTTGAACGATGGAGATGGAGAAATGATGGAGAAAATGCTGTATAACTGTTACTAAAAATAAAGCTGCATCTGATTATGCTATGTTAGCTACTTCACAAAATAGTGTTTTTCTCTGAGGCATGGTAAAGCATGGTACTCGCAAAAAATCAAGAAAATTAGATTGTAACAATAAGACTAAACGTGTTGAGCTATATAACAATTTTCTGTCTATAAATGTAACCAAACAGTTGTTCCCTTGTCTATTAAAACATGTAAATATTAAAGCGTCTTTGGTGTGTCCATCGTTTCTACAAAATAAAACCGGAAACCGAGGATAATGCGGGTATGACGCAATTGACAGGCGACTCCTCACACGTCCCGGAGCCTTGGTTAAAAGTGCAATTTTCTCATGATTTACAAATAGTTGGAAACATTTGGGATATTGTAAGTACTCAAGTGAACAAAATATATAACACTGGCCTAGTGGTTTTGGGATATTTTACTACAAAAAATCTAACATATTGCACCTTTAATGCACTGTGAGCTAACATGAACAAACAATGAACTGTATTTTTATTAACTAACAGTAACAAAGATGAATGAATGTTTTTAGAAATATATTGGTTACTGTAGTTGATGTTAGTTAATACATTAACTAATGTTAACAAATGAGACCTTATTGTAAAGTGTTACCAGTTATTTTATATGTGTGTCTTTGTGTTTGTATGTGTGTTATGTGTATGCTGTATAATTTTATGTTCTGAGATTCCCAAGTGAACGTTTTGTCATATCTAGCTCACTTCTGAGGACAATTTTGTTTCCAAAGTATAGCTAAGCAAACCGACTCAAACATCAGACATAGTTTAAGGAGGAAAATTGGACTCAGCACTAAATATAACATTCATTGTTTCATATCACATAAAAAAAAAACTTGAAATTTAATGACATTAGCACAAGTTGTTAACACTAATGAGCTCTTAATTGAAATAACATTACTGAAATATCCTTTTTAAAAGTAGCGTTAGCATTCATTCTGGGTACGAGCAAACAGTATGTGTTGCAACATTTTAAAACAAGGTTATTTTAAGGTGCATTTTGGCATTATAATAAGAAACATGGCTTGCTTTCTTTTTTGATATCCACACTGACTCATGAACAGCACAGAAAAGGCTCACCCATGTTAGCCTGCTCTCCACACCTATTTACCATTTTTATATTTTGGTTGTGTTTTATAACTCTAAATCATGATGTGAAAAGCACTAAATCATAAGCACTTTTCACTCAGGAAAATCTTGTACACAACATCTTCCTCTAATTCTACAAACGTTCTTTTCTTTGGCTTGCCCCATAGTGTGCTTCATTCACTCTTTCCAGAATCTATTCATGGAACCAGATGGCCATCCAGTGGCCAACGGCGGAAACGGTTTTCTGTTTCGTCCTGAAGTGATCCGTGTAGAATGGATCAGAGGGTGATAAAATCATCAATATTGAGCCTGAAGACGTCAAACAATGCATAGAGTGAAATGTTGGAGCTCCATTTTGGCCAGAGCGAGCTGAAGCTCTGCTCTTGACTGTCAGGCATGTCTGTATGCGCATGGTGATAGTTAGATGTTTGGAGGGTTGAATAGTTGCATTGTGTGCCACTCAGAACAGGGTGAACGTTAAGCTGCATTTGAGAGCCTGCCAAGCAGCTGTCAGCTTTAGCGCTAACTATCTCTCTCTCTCCCTCTCTCCCTTACCCCCAGTAAACAACTGGAACAAATCCTGTTTTATTGAAGTTTTCATTGTGCCAGTATACCGTGGGTGAGCAGTCTTGATTTGCTGGGTTTTTAGACCATAAGTGTTTTTAAATGTTATTTTACTTAAGGTTTATTGTGTCAAAATATAGTAGTTTAGTTACATACACCCTCTGACCTTACAATCAAACAGCCTTTTTTTTGTTGCTGTACCTTTAAGATTGTTTTTTGTGTGTGTGTGTAAATGGCCCCTGTTGTGATTGTGAACTAAGCTGGTACTTGAAGGTTAGCCAAGTGTTCATCAGTGCGGTCTAAGTAGGAATTTATATGTAAATGTTAATGGATTCATGATCTTGATGTCACAACCATAATGATGTCTGTTTTACAAAGGCCGTTCAAATATCTTCTTTGAGTAGAGTTAGCATGTTGCTAGGTTACCAAATTTAGGGTAACATATTCTATTTTAATTTGGTTGAACTAATTTTATCCATATTTCTTGGTATTGAGT
>RJVU01065935.1:2991500-3033933 GCA_003731715.1 Anabarilius grahami | reverse complement strand
CCCACGCGGGGTCTCTGTGAGACTGTTGACATTTCAGATCAGGATTAGAGCGCTGCTTTAAAGATTACCCAGGTTGATGTTTGTTTGCTTTGCTCCTGGCGAGACAGAAGTGGGTTAGATGTAAGCAACCCATCTCATCTTAGTGTACTCCGTCCGGCGGGTACGCTGGCATTCTCCAGGCCCGACTGTGTGGGGCATGGTTCAAATGAAAGATTAAAGCATGCGGTAAAACCCTCAGATAAGGCTTTGCAAAGTTCTGTCCTGAGTATAGAGATCCCTCGTGTTTGGTTCTATTAACGGTTCTGTAGTGTCTGAATTCCTCCACTGAATAGTGAATACTCTGCTGCTGAATAGAGATCGAATCGTCAGTACCACAGTAACAGAAATCAAGTTTTAGCTGAGTTGTGAGCTTGAAATCTGAATAGAATGTGTTAAGATAGACTGGGGGCTTTACAATAATACAAACAATAAACAGAGTAGACAGTGTTTTTCTTCATACAATGAGACCAATGTGCTTGCTGTGCCCTTGAACTGGCCTACAATGACTCACTCATCATTGAACCACTTTCATGTTTAACTTGAACTGCACACTACTATTTTTGTGTTGTACTCAATGCTTGCAAGTATAGTAACATACACTTCTGTTCAAAACATTGTGGTTAAGTTTTTTTTTTTTTTTTTTTGTCTCTTATGCTCACCCAAACTGCATTTATTTAATCAAAAATAAGTAAAAACAGTAATGTTGTGAAATATTTCAATTTCAAAGAACTGTTTTCTTTTTTTAATATATTTTAAAATGTAATTAAAATGTATTATTTATGTGATGGTAAAGCTGAATTTTCAGCATTATTACTTCAGTCTTCAGTGTCACATGATCCTTCAGAAATCATTCTAATTTGCTGATTTGGTTTATTCTTTTATTTGATTAATAGTGCAAAAGATCAGCATTTATTTCAAATACAAAACTTTTGTTACATTAAATGTATTTAGTGTCACTTATAATCAATTTAATGCATCCTTATATTAATTTATTTCATTAAAAAATCAAGCGTTTGAATGGTAGTGGGAATAATATAGAGGAATCAGAACCAGAGTTCAATTCGACCTCATATGATTCCCATTGCTTCTAGTCAGTATGGTAATTAAATGTGACTGTATCCATAGAAATCTTGAGTATATGTGTGATGCTCGTGTGAATGGATATTTTCATAGAATTACAGAGTTTTGGGTTGTGTACTTTCAGACTCTGCGATTGGATGAGTTTATTTGAATTAAAAATCTGTTCATGTAAACAATCGTTAATCGGTCTTTATTTTTCCTTCTCTCTCCCACACATACACACACACACACACACCTACCTACCACAGCTGGTTGCTCTCTAATGTATGTTTGTGACCTAAACTTGGCCCTTGCAGGAACTTATAATAATCAATGTTGTCAAAATATAAGCCGCTCCGTGTTGCATAGCAACAGGGAGAGAGGAGAGAGAGGTGATGCTGTGTGTGATCTGAGGTCTGTGTGAAAGGGTGAAGTGTCACACAGTTGATCTCCTTCTTTCTGCCATGCAGAGATGCACTTGTCTGACCAGGTCTTCCAACAGCCATACACTTTATTTTATGTACTGTATACTGTATATAAGTACCACCTGGTCTGACAATGAAATTATCTTTTAATTCAAAGACCTTATTTACTTTTTAATAGAAATAAAATCCATATAGTTCAGCTGGACAACGGACGCTATATTATAAATTGAACGTGTCTGCTCTGATCCATACAGCACGAGCTGCAGAGTCGCAGCAGGAGTCAGATTTCACTTATCAGGTGACGAGAGTAAGGAGAGATGACTGACAAGACGATGGTGGAGGATTTGGTGCACAACAGACCCTGAGCATCATTGACAAATATCTTATCTTGTAAAATGTGCGGCCAGTACCTCTGCTTGGCCGGTCCCTTTACACAGAGTACGTGTGATTTGCGAATTCAAAAGCGAAAGTGAAAGCGAGCGCACGTTCAAAAGTTATACCCTGCATATTGAAATTGTAGGCCTATACACAGAGTACACATAATCTCAAATTTTAAAGCAAAAGTGATTGTTGGCAATACCGGTGTTGTCGCAAGTTTATTTATCAATGTGCGAATTTCCTCACCATGACATCCATAATTGTCAGTTTATTAAGATAATCAGATGAATATATATATATTTTAGCTTTCTGTAGCAATGTAGCAATTCCCATAGCTGTGATTGGTTTGTAGCCACTTCTCATAATCTTATAATCAAAGCGTCTTAAACCTAAATACATCCGTTCTTAATAATAGTCTACCATCTGCATGCTCTTTTGCCCATTTTAGCCCTGTGGTTCTTCTTTGCCAGTGTCAGATCTGGCTTCTCTTTGAAACTCTGTGTAAAGGCCAGCATCATCTCAGAGTCTGCTCTTCACTTCATAGGTGTTTGGTTTGTTCAGTGAAGCTTCTAGTTGAGCACCAGTGAGGCATCTGTTTCTCAAACTAGACACTCTGATGTACTTGTCCTCATGTTGAGGTGGATCTGGGCTGTCCATGTCTCTTTCTGTCCTGGTTAGATCCATTGCTTTCTGTTGTCAAGACAGTGTGTATGGCCTTCAATACTGTTTCCAATAGTAATATAAATGTATTACATTTTTATTTTTTATTTTTTGTCTTTTTGTATTGGGCCACAATGAGCAACTAGAAGAAACCCAGACCATCCTAGCGTTGTTGTTGGCGAGGTTTGCGCACTCAATTATCAGATCAAGTCATTATTTCAACATGCTTTCCCTGACTTCCACTTTACTGCATTGTGAAACCTTAAAGGGTGTTTAACATGCAGATTCATGGTACTGATGTTATCTACAACATTTGCCTTCCATTTAACACTTTATTCCCCTTTTCTATAATGCATGAGGCATATTTCATGGCCACCCAGATATTAGTAATCACAGAAGAGCTATATTTTAGGGACAGAAAGAGAAGATAATTAGAAAATACATTATTCATCATCTGTTTGGCATAATATAATTTTTTTTCATATAGCCTTATTTGTCTTATGTTTTTCAGAAAGCACAGGCTGAAACGTGAACAAACCATACATTGACCTGTTTTGCAGAATCTACAGGACATCGTGTTAACATATCATTGCTGCTGATAACAACCAGCCTGATTTTTAATGCAGGTGAATTGGAGATGGATGGAAAATCCAGCTTAACACCGTGTTGTAACCAGACACACGATAAAAGCTATCTTTTCCTTGTTAGCTTTTGTCCTAACCAGCCGTGACGGCAATATGTAGTAACCTCAGGTACTGATTATGTGCTTTATTCAATGTTTAAAAAATGTAATGTGAGTTTGTATATCATTTTGCGTGAACTTTATAGCCATATTGAAAGCAACGATGGATAATTGACCTCATATCTTAAAAATTAAAGGAAACAAGACCGTTCAAACTGTGTGAACTCAATGTTAATAAATAAGTGTATTCTGTGAAGATTTTTGCAGTCACTCTGTATTTTTTTTTAAATAATGTTAAAATGGTGTAATATTTATGAATTTGATTATGTACTCATCAGTTTTGTTGGGAGTGCAGTGTGCTTGCAAATAGACTCCGCCCACACACTCCTGATTGGCTGGTGATTTCTGGTGTGGCGAGACAAATTGCTGGAAGCTTATGGCATTGCATCTGGTTAGGACATGGTGTAACTGTTTGGGAACATTTTTCTAGCTGGTCCAAGCTAGATATTAGCTGATGATCACTAGTTGGTTGACCACCATCTTCCAAAAACCAGCTAGGAACCAGATACCATGTTTGAAAACCATGAAAGTGGCACTTAAACCATATCAAGTGACTAGCCTATCCTGGAGTCTTGTAGACCAGGCAGTAAACAACCAATTAGAAACACCCAAGCAACCATCCAAAACACACTAGAGACCTTACACACCAAGACATCAAGAAGAGAAACATCCGAGCAGGGAATTTCAGACAATGTCCGATACAAGGATCTGCTGAGATTCTTTCTGGTTATTTTTTTGTCATTAAGGTTAAAGTCTCCTTATTGCTTTGAAATTACCAGCACACATGCATTCATACAGGGCCTGATGATGAAAGCAGCTCATTTTTTGGGAGTTCTTTATGTTGCAGTTAATGAAAATGACAAACACTGGCAAACTCAACATCATCGAATCAAAGACTATGTAAATGAACAGTTCTGAGGATACAGACAAGCCATTGCCTTTTGTGTGCATGTTCCTCTTCCTCTTTCATCCAACCATGACCGGCGATCTCTCAAACACTCCCCACTTAGACAAAAAACACAAAAAACGCTCTAGTCCTCCAACTCCGCCTGATGAATTCTTAATAATGGTGTACATATTGCTGAAATTGCACCGTGTGCTTGTATATAAAACGTCTCCATAAAATTAATTTAGCAAAGACGACGCAGCCATCAAAGAAACGTCCGGCTTATTCATCGAGGGACAATGTGAAAACTAATTTCCCCGAGGTTGCCACACTGGCTGTCTTTATGTCAGTTTTTCCGATACGCTCATGTCATTGCGCCGCGTCGAAAAATTAAACTGGTGACTGGCAGTTTTGACGGCCTTTATTGAGCTCACCTCACGCACTTTGCCAGTTTGTGTGTTTCGAGCATGTGAATTGAAGGCGGTTATTATATTTGTGAATAGTCCTTTATGTCCAGGCGAGCATTCGGGGCCGTGCACAGGGGCCCGTTCTGTTTGTCACAGAGGGCCAGCTTTGATTGATGTGGCCGGGGTTTGTCACAGCTGGAAGGGAGGTGATAGACTTGGGTGGTATAGAGAAAGCGGTGCACCACACAGAGCTCTGCAATTAAGCTGTTTTCTTTCTGTTAATTAAAAGCAAATTAGTCACTGCTACAAGAGGAGCTGTCTTCTTCTAATTGCCACCCAGCATTGCCAAACATGAACCTGTTGTTGAAATGGTCTTTTCTTATTCTCTCATTTTCTGTGGTGCAGGGTCGACGGGGAAAAACAGGAGAACCGGGGACTCCAGGAACACCGGTAAGACTTTATAGTTTGTGATAAAAGAGTGTGGACAAGAAAGTGACCACATATTCAATATTGTGGGAGACTGAAAGTAAAAGTTGATTAATTGGCCATTCAAAAAAATTGGATGGCCTGGCCCACCCAATCATTAAGCTTGGCAATGCAAAGGGGATAAGAAAATAAGCTTCAAGATATTTCTTAAAGGTTTAGTTCACCCAAAAATGAAAATTCTTTCATTATTTACTCACCCTCGTGTCGTTCCAAAACCTGTAAGACTGTCGTTCATCTTCGGAGCACAAATTAAGATCTGAGAGCTTCCTGAGAGCAGTTTAGTCTATATAAGGATTGAATAAAAGAATTTAGTTTTAATTTAGTGAAGAAGCAAAGATGATTTTTATATTACCTGTTGATGCAGTGGATGACATATTTGGTATACATCAGCATTAATATTATGAGGCACTCTCAGGCCCACACAGAATCTGTTCCTGCAAAGTTTTGCAGAGATCTCCACAGATTTCTACACCTGTCATTCACAAAGTTTAAAACCCTGCATGTTTGTCTCTTACATATTTTAGCGAGATATTTCAGCTGCTGTAATAGCTCCATTTTACATCATTTAAATCCATGAGCAAAAATTTAGCAAAACTTCTTCTTAAACTGAAAACGGAAAGTACAGATGTTGCATGGTCCAAAAGTAAGAGATCAAGTTTAGATAGGTTTCCTTCATTCTTAAATACCAGGCAAACTGTTCATTTTAATTAGGTGAAAAAAGTTATATCAATACTTTTTTCAGTATTAAATGATTGAATATACAGGGGTTGGACAATAAAACTGAAACATTTGGTTATAGACCACAATAATTTATTAGTATGGTGTAGGGTCTCCTTTTGCGGCCAATACAGCATCAATTCATCTTGGGAATGACAGATGCAAGTCCTTCACAGAGGCCAGAGAGATTTTGAGCCATTCCTCTTCCAGAACATGGGCCAGGTCGAAAATGGATGAATTTTCTGACTTGCTCCTCCAAAATATCCCAAAGTGGCTCAAAAATATTTTGATCTGGTGACTGCAGGCCATGGGAGATGTTCAACTTTACTTTCATGTTCATCAAACCATTCTGTCACAAGTCTTGCTGTGTGTATTGGTGCATTATCATGCTGATGCACAGCACCCCCTTCAGGGTACATTGCTTGAACCATTAGGTGCACTTGGTCCTCCAGAGTGGTTCGGTAGTGCTTTGCAGTGATGCACACATCAAGCACAGTAGGGAATACCTAGGCCTGTTACGATAATCAATAAATCGACTCATCTATCGCACGATATATGGACATGAGCAGCGACAGTCCGTTGCTAAGCCTCTTTGGGGCTTCTCCACACTGTAACTCCCACGGATGTGGGAACGACAGTGAAGGTGGACTCATCAGAGAGCAATACATGTTTCACATTGTCCATAGCCCAAGATTTGCACTGTTGGTACCATTGAAACCGACATTTGGCATTGGCACGAGTGACCAAAGATTTGGCTATAGCAGCCCAACTATGAATATTGACTCGGTGGAGCTCCCAATGAACAGTTTTGGTAGAAACAGGAGAGTTGAGCAGCTGTGGTTTTGTTTTTTGGGTACAATCCGGGTTAGTACCTGACATCCCTTTCAGACAGCTTCCTCTTGCATCGACAGTTACTCTTGTTGAATGTGGTTTCGACTTTTGAGGAGGTATGCCGACATTAACCTGGATACCATGGCTCTCGATACACGTCCTGGTCACAGATGAGCCAGCGAGAGACGCACCAACAATTTGTCCTCTTTTGAACTCTGTCTCCCATGATGTGTTGATTGCTGTATTTTATGTACAGCTGCTAATTCAACACTTACTGATGGAATGTTGAAGATTGGCCACCAGGCCACACATATTTAGGCGTAAAACCTCCAACACTATATTGGCCAGTGTTTGTTTAATTGTCCAACCTCTGTATATTGAAATGGAACTCATTTGAACCATTAAGTTTAGTTCACTTCTGTTCCTAATTTCCTTCCCCTGCAATTCAGTCATTTCAGAGTCAGAAAGCATAATTGTTGTCATAAATCTGCTTCAAAAAGCAAACTAAATTTGTCATATTGTGTGTAATGGTCAGATACCTGCTGCTATATTTATCCCCCTCCAGATGAGCAGAGCTTTCTTGGTTTTTGCTTTGGTTTGAGTGAAATCTCACACATGCTGTGTGGCTCAACGTTTCAAATTACGATTTCAAGCAGCCCAGAGGGCCATATTAAGAGCAGTCCCATGCATAAGTGTTATTGAAGATCCTGATGAGACTCTCAAAGGGAGATGTGTGTGAAGTAAAAATCAGACATGCACACACTTCAGGCCTTGAAACGTATGTTGCATTAGAAATTGCTGGCATATTTACATTGCCTTTGGCTTTGTGTTTGTACCCACTAGATAAACATTGCCAGCTTTACTGAATCTCTTTTGAGTGGGAAAAGAGTGATTAATGAATTGCCATATTGAATAAATACTTAAAGGAATAGTTCACCCAAAAATGAAAATTCTAACACTTTTTTTTATTAATTTTTTTACTCATTTTGTTCTAAACCTGTTTGACAGTCTTTTGTCAGACTGTGCAGGTCACTCTTTTCTGTGCAGTTACTATAAATGAGAACTGGATCTCAAACTCAAATTTAAATAAAACATATAAAAGCATCATAAAAGTGGTTCATTTGACTTGAGAACTATATTGTGTTCTGAACAATAAGTGTTCTGAAGTCATATGATAGCTTTGTGTCAGGAAAAGACTGAAATTTAAGTAGTTATTCACTAATAAACTTCTCCAAATGCTGCAAACAAATAATTCAAACTGGTTTTGAGAATTGAAACAACTGATTCATTGAAAAGATTCAGTGCCAGATGTTAGGATTTTTAGTGAATAAGTATGGCAACTTGTTGCCGCCATTGAATAAAAAAAAAAATAATAATAAAAAAAAGGTAATTGCGACTTTTTATCTCAAAATTCTGAATATTTTTCTCGCAACTCCGAGTTTACATCTCGCAATTCTGACTTTTTTTCTCAGAATTGCTTGATATAAACTCACAATTGTGAGTTATAAAGTCAGAATTGCGTGTTATAAAGTCAGAATTGTGAGATATAAATCACAATTGAGGAAAAAATCTATTTTGTTTTATATCTTGCAATTCTGACTTTATTTTACTCAATTTCTCGCAATATCTCACAATTGCGAGTTAATATCACGCAATTCTGAGAAGAAAAAAAAAGAGTCAGAATTGCGAGAAAAAAATTCTGAATTTTGAGATAAAAAGTCGCAATTACCTTTTTTACCTTTCCATACTTATTCACTAAAAATCCTAACATCTGGCACTGAATCTTTTCAATGAATCAGTTGTTTCAATTCACAAAACCAGTTTGAATTATTTGTTTACAAATCGAACTCATTGCAGCATTTGGAGAAGTTTATTGGTGAATAACTACTTAAACTTCTTAAATGTCTTTTCCTCACACAAAGCTATCATATGACTTTAGAACACTTATAGTTCAGGACACAATATAGTTCACAAGTGAGAATTGCGAGAGATAGACTTGCAGTTGTGAGAGAAAAGTCGCAATTATCTTTTCCTTTTTTTATTCCGTGGCGGAAACAAGCTTCCATAAATAAGGGTATATTTCTCACACAAAGCTATCAAATGGCATCAGAAGACTTGAAATATGAGTCGTATGGACCACTTTTATAATATTTATATGATATTTTTGCAACTTTTTGAAGCTTGAATAACCCATTCATTGTAATTGCATGTAAAATGGACTTTAAGAAGTAAATGATGACTGCATTTTGTCATTTTTGGTTGAATTGTTCCATTAAAGATTCACTAAACTGCAAAAAGAACTGCAAAAGTTGACTGCAAACTGCATTCTATCAGTGATTGACCCTTTAGTTTCACACATGCTACTGTAAATCTGTCACTCTTCACCACAGGAAAGTTATAAAGTGGTGAACACAAAGTCATAAGAGTCTGGAAATAAGTGGTTTTATAGAGTGACATTTTTAAATGGCAGTGTCTCGATAATTTCCATGGCATGTGCCAACCTTGCTTCTGTCCTCGGGAGCTGGCATTTATGAGTGGCCTGTTGTCGGTGGTGGGGAGGAGGGCCCCGGGCGGCACAGACATCCTCCCCCAGCCTCGAGGTGTCGAGGAACGCCATGTGCGGTCCAGGAGCCCTTATCTGTCTGGATATTTAGTTGAGCTGATGTGTCTAGTGACCTTTGTCAAGGACATTTGCAGGTGTTGTTGCTGCAGTCGTGGGCGACAGAGGCTAATACGCAGTGAATGTTGTCGTGGTTGCTGTGTCAGGGAGTTAAAGCTGAATTTCCATAGTGCATTGTGCAATATCAGATTTTAAATTATCTTGCCCAATACATTTACATGTGAACTACCACATGGAAGTGTAAATTTAATTTACTAATATTGAGATTTATTTCTTCAACACAGGGTCCACCTGGAACATGTGATGC
Organism: Anabarilius grahami; assembly: GCA_003731715.1. Taxonomy (NCBI): domain Eukaryota; kingdom Metazoa; phylum Chordata; class Actinopteri; order Cypriniformes; family Xenocyprididae; genus Anabarilius; species Anabarilius grahami. Next base: position 3,024,376 of record RJVU01065935.1, on the reverse strand, counting down.
TGAAGCTGTTAAGGTAAGGTTTAGCTCTGTTTTCTAGGTTTTAAATATGATAATTGTTTTATTTGACATTATTAATTGACATTATTTTGACAGTTCTGTTTGGTGACTTTAGTGGCAGTTTTAAGATGTTTAAAGCTAAAAACTTTCTTTTAGTGTTTGTGCAAGTTGTTGAATGTTGTTTATCATCAACAACCATGTGGTTTTATGTGGCGTTCATGTACATGTGTTGAAGTCTGAGGGTACATCTCATTTCTAATTTGTGCATCCTCGCTTCCTTTCCTCGCTTCCTTTCCTCACGTTGTAGCTCCACCCCCCGTAGGATGTGAGGAAAGGATGCAACTAAAGAAAATGAGGATGGAGGAATCGAAAGAAATCTTATTTGTATATTGGAATATTCTTGATCACTGAAGCGCCATCAGCTGCGATCAAGGGATCTGCCTTTATGTTGTTAAAGTTTGGTTATTTAAGAAATTCATAATAAATATCTAGTTCAGTCATGAAACTCTAGACGGTACAGACTGATAGGTCCTTTACATGCAATCTGCAAGCAATTGCGAGTCAATGACGTGACATGCATATTTTTGTGTTCAAGTGCAATATTTCCTTTTAAAATAATTTGATACATTTATGACATACAGTGGGTACGGAAAGTATTCAGACCCCCTTAAATTTTTCACTCTTTGTTATATTGCAGCCATTTGCTTAAGTTCTTTTTTTTTCCTCATTAATGTACACACAGCACCCCATATTGACAGAAAAATTGACAGAATTGTTGACATTTTTGCACATTAAAAAAGAAAAACTGAAATATCACATGGTCCTAAGTATTCAGACCCTTTGCTCAGTATTTAGTAGAAGCAACCTTTTGATCTAATACAGCCATGAGTCTTTTTGGGAAAGATGCAACAAGTTTTTCACACCTGGATTTGGGGATCCTCTGCCATTCCTCCTTGCAGATCCTCTCCAGTTCTGTCAGGTTGGATGGTAAACGTTGGTGGACAGCCATTTTTAGGTCTCTCCAGAGATGCTCAATTGGGTTTAAGTCAGGCTCTGGCTGGGCCATTCAAGAACAGTCACGGAGTTGTTGTCAAGCCACTCCTTTGTTATTTTAGCTGTGTGCTTAGGGTCATTGTCTTGTTGGAAGGTAAACCTTCGGCCCAGTCTGAGGTCCTGAGCACTCTGGAGAAGGTTTTCGTCCAGGATATCCCTGTACTTGGCAGCATTCATCTTTCCCTCGATTGCAACCAGTCGTCCTGTCCCTGCAGCTGAAAAAACCCCCACAGCATGATGCTGCCACCACCATGCTTCACTGTTGGGACTGTATTGGACAGGTGATGAGCAGTGCCTGGTTTTCTCCACACATACCGCTTAGAATTAAGGCCAAAAAGTTCTATCTTGGTCTCATCAGACCAGAGAATCTTATTTCTCACCATCTTGGAGTCCTTCAGGTGTTTTTTAGCAAACTCCATGCGGGCTTTCATGTGTCTTGCACTGAGGAGAGGCTTCCGTCGGGCCACTCTGCCATAAAGCCCCGACTGGTGGAGGGCTGCAGTGATGGTTGACTTTCTACAACTTTCTCCCATCTCCCGACTGCATCTCTGGAGCTCAGCCACAGTGATCTTTGGGTTCTTCTTTACCTCTCTCACCAAGGCTCTTCTCCCCCGATAGCTCAGTTTGGCCGGACGGCCAGCTCTAGGAAGGGTTCTGGTCGTCCCAAACGTCTTCCATTTAAGGATTATGGAGGCCACTGTGCTCTTAGGAACCTTAAGTGCAGCAGAAATTTTTTTGTAACCTTGGCCAGATCTGTGCCTTGCCACAATTCTGTCTCTGAGCTCTTCAGGCAGTTCCTTTGACCTCATGATTCTCATTTGCTCTGACATGCACTGTGAGCTGTAAGGTCTTATATAGACAGGTGTGTGGCTTGCCTAATAAAGTCCAATCAGTATAATCAAACACAGCTGGACTCAAATGAAGGTGTAGAACCATCTCAAGGATGATCAGAAGAAATGGACAGCACCTGAGTTAAATATATGAGTGTCACAGCAAAGGGTCTGAATACTTAGGACCATGTGATATTTCAGTTTTTCTTTTTTAATAAATCTGCAAAAATGTCAACAATTCTGTGTTTTTCTGTCAATATGGGGTGCTGTGTGTACATTAACAAGGGAATAAAATGAACTTAAATGATTTTAGCAAATGGCTGCAATATAACAAAGAGTGAAAAATTTAAGGGGGTCTGAATACTTTCCGTACCCACTGTATATCACTTTATTCTATAAAACCTGTTTAGTTTGAATTCATTTTTAGTACATTTACATATTATTTTATGTTTTATGTTTTATCTTTAACCCCCAAAATGTCAGGTGGTGCAACTGTTTGAAAAAGACTAATACTGAATAGACTAAGAAAACTATTTAAAATGATGTTTTAATAATACAAATAAATANAAAGACTAATACTGAATAGACTAAGAAAACTATTTAAAATGGTGTTTTAATAATAAAAATAAATAAATAAAAACTAAATGGTATCATTTTAGGTTCATAACCTTTCATATAAACAAATTTTATAAATATCAGTAGTATTAAAGCTGTTGAGATAATTGTAAAACCTTTGTCCGGCAATTTGTATATTCTCAAATGTCAGGGTGGCATAACTGCAAACATGGCTCTTTTATAATGAATTGACAAGGTAATAACTGTGAACATAATAATGCATCAACTAGATGACCCCAACTGATCCTTGTGGCATATTGAAAAGGTTTTTTAAATCTCTCTCAAATACTGGTAAAAAACTGTTAATTTCAAGTGTGTGTAGGATGGTACACTTTCCATGTCAGGTGGTAAAAATACAGTATATACATAAAACTATTTAGTTGTACCGCCTGACATAAAAGCAGTCAAAAAATGAATTTAAATACTTTGAAATGACTCAAAAATATGCATTACATCAACTCTCGCGAGATTGGTATGGTAATAGACAGGGTGCGATTTGTAGGGGGGGGTGAGATGTTGTCAGGCTATGTCAGTAAAACTCCAATCAGCCTTATTAACCTACTGTGCTCGCGGCGTGCACTCAAGAATTGCTCGCGCAAATGCGCCGGCGCGCGCTGCAAATTACTTTATTATAGCTTAAATAAAGCACAAAAGAAACTACGGGCGTATGCACCATCATTATTCTGAGGTAAATGAAGTCATGAAATTACCAAACATGCGATTAAAGCTGCCTCAAAACTGTGCATGCATGTATGTATTTGTTGACATGGTTTTAAAGCTATTGTTATCCAATTTGTTGGCCTTAAAACGTCTTAAAATGCACATATGTACACCAGGGTAATCGAAATTTTCTTGGGGGAACATGCCCCCGAACCCCCCTAGCAAACCACGTTTTGTTAACTCGCTAATTAAAGGGGCTCTATGTAATAATGACACCCAGTGTTCAAAATAGGTACTGCAGTCCAAATTCTAAATATTGTTTGCCCCGCCCCCTCGTTCAAAGACGCGGGTTGCCAGCAACAATAAGGAGCGCAATTGACAATGAAAGCTGAAGAGACTTAAACACTGTAAGCTGATGAGTTGATTTATCTGTTTCAATATGCTGTCGTTCATAGAGATATTTAGATGGATTCAGAGGCTTTTTAGGTCAGGTAGAATGTGCGATTCTCTGACCCAGTTTGTTTGCTGGTTTCCATGGTTGCAATACGTGCTGTTTTCCGCCAACTGGCAACCTGTGATGTCGAAATACTATTGGATAAACTGACAGCACAAGGTTTTGCACAGACCAAAACAAAGACAGACGTTCCGACACGGAACACACATTTCAAAGTGGAATATCTGGCTGTAGCATTGTTTTTCTGAGAAACAAGTAGGTGAACTTAGCATGTTTCCTAAATGTCTGCAAACATATCGGGGTATTTTTATGCTTTATTAAAGTAAAAATCTTACATAGAGCCCCTTTAATAAACCCTGCGTATGGCCCTGCTTCTATTCTATCTAACGAAATCAAAGGTAATCATGTATTTCTCCATATGTGCGCACTTTTGGGCTAAAAGTTTGTATGTGTATGCACTTTGATCAAAAAATAGATGGGAGCAAACGCGATTGAATGTAGAGGTTTGTGTCTCGTTATTCTATTCAAAAAATCAATAACTACCGATTGATTTTGCATTCCTATCAGAAATTAAATATTATTACTTTCATTGTATATTGATTTTGCATTCCTATCAGAAATTAAATATTATTACTTTCATTGTATATTGTGGTGCAAGGACCGAAGCTAGCTAATCTAATACTTCAAATCTCAAGGTTAAATCAGAAGATTTATTGTGAAAATGTTTCTGTAACAGCTGCCAAAAATAGTATATAGCTCCACTGTGGTTTATGATTTATTTTCAAGGGGGAAAAAAATTAAAATTCAAATAATTTCCCCCCTCACAAATCGCACCCTGGTAATGGATATGGAAATGTTAGTGTATTTGGTCTTGGCAGAATAGATCTGTTACGCTGCTGTTGTCGCAGAGCAAGTACCGAGACTTTCTACTGCCAATACATTCACAGACATTGCTGTGGACATGTAAGACATGCTGCTGCTGCTGCACATGTAACATACTTTAATTAATACCCATAGCAGATCTATACAGGTGGAGCTGGGGAAGGTGGAGGGTTTCTGAAAGCGCACTGCAGAATTCTAACAGCAACACTGCCGGTATTTGTTTTGAATGTTTGAGCTCATTGGCCACTGATGCAACAATTACTGTAGCTGTGCTTGATAATGACGTGATTGCTACCAAATAAGATAAAGACCTATCAGACTGCGCCTTCTAGAGTTTCATGCCAGAACTAGGTAATTTTGAAACGATTTTTAAAAAACACCTTTTTTGAAGTTTTATTTTTCAATGACCCACAATCTGATTGGCCTCTGCTGATCCTGCAGCCAATGAGATTGCTTGCTTAACATTTAAATAGCCTGCTGTAGGATAGATCTGCAGCGTGCTATCAGCATTCCTCTGAATCCCTCCACCTCCCCCAGCTCCATCTGCCTAGATCTGCTAAAGGATTTATGTAAAACGAGAAAGCATCGATATGAGTACTGATTATGATTTGGAAGGATGCTTACTGGTGTCCTCTTGTGGCCACCATGAGTCCTTGCCCTGGATGTCACATCGGTGAAGATTTTGAGGGGTTTTTTGCAGTTCAGTTTCAATAAATGAGTAGGAAGTTTTAAATTCTAAAAGTTACAGTATGTTTTTTTTTTTTTTAAGTGCATTGCTCTTTATATGCATAATATTCCACAATGCGTTTAACGTAAGTTTACATAAAGAATGACTGCAGATTTGATTTTTAACATGATCGGACTGCCAAAAGTCTTGAAAAATTTAATAAATAGCTATTTCCAAAATTATTGGAACTTGATGAGGTCGTATGAGAACAATATAGCATACTACATCCATCATGGAATGATGTAATGGTTTCATTTACTATCTTTTTTAAAGAGTAGTTATTGGTAAACAGTGTATACTGCACACTAGACATCAATAGATATGAGTTGTTGTGAGGTCAGTGGTAACACATGCACCACCGTCAGTGACCTAGAAGACTGTTGAGACGCATGTGCTGTCTGTTTGTCGGTAAAGTGAGATGAAGCATTTATTCTGTGCTGTCCTCCTGAGAACAGAGAGAGAAGGACATGCTCGCATCCTACCGATTGGCTTCCCTCAGTCAAACGCTGGCTGTCTGCTCAGCATGTTAAACAGCCAAGCACACACACACATCCTGCATCACTCCTCAGACTCAAGCCTGACAGATGGTAATTATGAACAGTGCTTTTGCAAAAGGTCTGCAATAATTTTCATGAAGCCCAGGGGTGTCATATCTCACCAGGGGCAATGGCAGTGTATGAATATAAATATACAGTATATAAATATATATTAAACAGAGCAAGAGTGAGTGTTTACATGCAGCTCCTTAACTCGCCAGTTCAAGGTCTCGGTGGACAACACCTGTCTGACCTTTAACCTTCCTCTGATAAGTTAACCGTATAAGTTAAACTGTTTGCTCACTGTTTGACCTCTGGTCACCTGAGTATGTTGAATTTTTTTTTTTTTTTTTTTTACCTNTCATTGCCTATTTTATTTATTCATTTTATTTTTTATCATAAACCTCAAATTTTGTTAGATGGATGTGTAAATAAGTAAATAAAATAATTCAGCAGTGGGACAAGAAGAAAATATATTAAAATTATGGTCTTAGTATCTTATGCAGTCTCAAGTAAATTGATCTTTTTTAGATATTTAAATTTAATTTATTTTTATTCTGTATTTATTTATTTTTTTACTGTACAAGAAGACAAGAACTACTGGTTTAGCAATTTATTTATTATTTTGCTGGGCAGTTCTATACCCAGTGTTACATGTCTGTTTTCTTATGCTCATGAGTTTATATCACACCAAAATAGTCTCTAAATACCTTCATTAATTAAAAGATGTTTTATAACCTACATTTTTCCTTTCCAGTCAATTTGATACAACCTGTTTCAAGTGCCTCGTTTGACAAGTACAGTTAATTTTATCTTTTAGATGGTGTAATGTCTAAACACTAGATTATTTTTGAGTTGTTACTGGCCAGTTTAGATCAAAATAATCTTTCTTAATTTCTTCTAAGTGACCGTAATTACTGTTTCGGTGTAGTCAAATGGACAAAGTAACCAGGAACGTTATTTACCTGATCCCAGACAAGCCAACCTAACATATTACCTCCCTTCTGTCGTGGAGGGACAAATGATGCAGTCTTGGGTGTAATTAAAGGAACGTCCTGGGTTAAAAACTGGTTAAGCTCTATTGATGGCATTTGTGACATGCTGTTGATTACCACAGAAACTAATTTCATCTTGTCCTCCAGTTTGTTAGAACAAAGAAAATCGAGTTTACAGCCTTGTGGTAACAATAGGAGTCTTTGAAACAACAAAATATTACAAAGGGTTTAAAGTGCCCCTGTGATGCTTTTTTTGAGTATTACCTTTCATGCTGTGTGTAATATAGCCGTTTGTGAATGTGAAATGTCTGCAAAGTTTTAAAGATCAAAGTGCACTATAAATAAAAGAAAGAATTGATTCTGAACTTCCTGTTACATACCTATGTAACGTTGTAACAAATTTGCATAATGCCAGCATATGGTCATTATTGGCTGCTCGCGAACAACATCTACTTTGACCTGCCCTCAAACTCTGTAATTGTAGCCGAGGCCTGGAAGAGTTTGGTTTGTGTCAGGAAGATGAAGTCAAATCCACTTTGCTTGCACTTTCAAAGGATGAGGACTCGTGCTGGGATTGATACGGAGAAACTGACGCCATTGTTCGTGTCACTGTGTTTTAAGCACTGAGGAAGCTGAAATTCAGGGTATTGCAGTAGACCAATAAAAACAGACTGGGTTTTGAGAGACTGAATATTCAAACATACTGTTTTCAGACAGTTTGAGAAATGAGATGATGTGCAATGTATATTATGAGAAAATGCAAGTATTTTTTGACCTTGGATGCATTTGGAGACCTCCAAAACAAAATTAGAAACCTTTAAAATAGCATAATAGGAGCATTTTAAAAGCAGAAATAGGAAGCTGATTTTTGTTATGGACATTTAAAAAATAAATAAATAAATAATGTAAGCGCATTAAAATATGAGCTGAACATTTCTGCTTTTAAACCCTCCAAAATGCCTTGCCCAATAGACTTCCATTATAACTGGAAACTGACTGGAAACTATTTTCCTGTTTTCCTGGAGCATCAAAAATGGAAAACTCAAGTTCATCAAAAAATGTTTGCTTTTATTTCGAAAAGCCATGTAGCTGTGTATGTGTTCAAGTACCGGACATGCCATTATTCAACTGTGCTAAGGCCCAGAGGGATGAAAGGACAAGGACAAACAATGTAGGCTAATTTATTGATGATAAATATAGAATTTCAAGAAATTTCCTGTAGTCTTATGATGTAAAATGAGTCACTGCTGTATGAGCTATTTTTTGTATCATTGTTTAGTTTAAGTGCCTTAGCAATAAATGACTGCCGGTCAGCATGCTTGCTTGCATTAGCCAATTAGAAAACCTGGAGGTGTATCTTTGTCTGTCAGTCATTTTGCATGGTTTGGATTGATTTGCATGAAAGATTGTGTGGTGAGAGGTTTATTTTAACCTCTAGATGAGCTGAATCCAGAGATGAGAGGTTCCTCATTGTCTCGATGGGGCTTGGACCCTTTGGCTTTGCATTCAATGCCAGCCTGTATCATACAGTATCAGGGCCGCCTGTCAATGTTTGACCTTCCTGTGGTCCTTTCATAGAACAAAAAATGCCTCGGGTCTCTGGTATTTTTGCACAGGCCATTAGGAATACAAATACACAAGACAGCCAATCAGAAATGCTGCTGGCTTGTTTTCAGAACTACTCCTGTCCTGAAACACTTGTTTATTGGTTCAAATCTTTGCTCACCACAGAGACCCTTTGCATCACACTAAACTTTGAACATGTGAAATTTATTTTATTTTGTTTTTTTCTCTTGTTCCAGAACCACTTTAAATCTAACAAAATATGAATTAGAGAAAGTGTTAAAACTACTGGGTTGTAAATCTAATTTATTTTGTGAAAAAGATTATCAATTGTACAGTTTTGCACAAATTATCCGTGTAAAATAATTTGTTATTATTAACTGTCACATCATTTCCACCTGCAGATGCATTTTTGTTTAAAATAGATCACAATTCAGAATAGACAACTAAACAAAACTTGTCATTTACTAGAGTTGCTGGCAAAATGTTAATTGCTGCAGTCTTTTATTTCTAAATAATTTGAATAAATTGTTTTTTAAATGTCGGTTTGAATGAATGATTCAATGACTCACTCATTAAGACTTCACTTGCTTCATGGATGAATCAGTTTTTTAACAAATCTTCTTGAATGATTCAATGACTCACTCATAAAAGGTGTGTTTGACTTGAAGCGGCACTGCGCAGACCATTCGGTGTGACATCAAAATACTGCGAGAGCGATTTGAAAGCATTCTGATCCGTCTGCTTTCTGATTGCTCTCATGGTACTTTGATGTCATACACTGATCCATCTGTGCAGCACCGCTTCAAGTCGAACACACATAAAGACGTCACTTGCTACATTACTGGATGAATCAGTGTTTTTGAACAAATCTCTTGAATTAATGATTCAATGACTCACTCATAAAAGGTGTGTTCGACTTGAAGCGGCACTGCGCGAGAGCGTTTCGAAAGCATACAGAGCCGTTTGAAAATTAATCTTTTGAATGAATGATTCAATGACTCATTCATAAAGACTTCACTTGCTTCATTACAGGATGAATCAATGTTTTAGAATGGATCTCTTGAATTCATTGACAAATACATTTTTAACAGTCACTTGTCGCCACCTACTGGTGTAACGATGTAATTGATACAATCTTTATTTGAGGCATCAAGTTACATTCAAAAGGTGATTCACTCTATTTTGATCACTACCGCAGACGCCAGTGTTTATATCCGAAATGTAAACTTTTATCAAAAGATTTGTTAAAGATTTATTAGACATAAACAAACCTTTGTCATTTAGGAATGAGATTGCGTGGGTGTTTGAATCGAGAACGCGATCTTTTAACGATTAATTGTTCAGCTGTAATGTATAAAAGTTAGTGTAAGAGAAAATGTTAGCTATGAAATTAGCCTTTGCAAGAAAAAAAGCGTTCATGTGTTTAAAAAAAAATAAAAATGTATTTATTTATCAAGCATTCATAAGATGTGGAAGTAATATTTGTTGGGGCAGAGAAAACTATAGATGGTTCTGAAAAATGTCAAAAACATCATAATACTTCTGTGATGCATGTACAATGATGGAAAAGTTAAAAAGTCTTTTTTAAGGGTGTTTTGTTGTTGTCTCGGTTTATTTTATATGTGTGAGATGTGTTTATAAGTCAACAGGGCCAAATGTTCTGACAGCACCTGCATTTATATGAGTATGAATAGAAATGAAAATGGCCTTACATTTGCTGATTTTAGAGGGGTTTTGGACCTTTATCAGCTGATCAGATTTGCCTGTTGGTTGGTTTAAAGTGGTCAGGCAGGGAGACCAACTAGACTATATAACTGCTGTTTTGCCAAGCTGCAAGACCAGTGAACCATCTTGGTTTAAGTTGCTTTTCTCAGCAGGAGAGCCCAAAGTGAGGAGAGCAATTGTGTGGTCGAACTCATAGTAGAGCTATTCAGACTCTGTCCATTCTGCGTGGCTTTTATTACTGTTCACGAATGACCGTCTATCATCAGCTGGCCGTAAAAGACACTCTTCCCTCAGCGAGAACATTTCCTATAAATCTTCACGCGGGGATGCAGGATTACACAGGGGTTTGGCGAGGGTGCTGGTGCTTGACAAAGAGGACCAGAGGGAGAGGCTTTTTGCTTCACTGCACCTTTGAGCTCAAACAGAAAAAGAGAGTGTGTATCCACTATGCAGTGCTCCAATTTGCTCTTGTGAGCGGTGTGTGTATGTGTCATCTCCACCCGTTCACACAGGCAGTGGACTGTGACTGGACTTTGAGAACACTGTAGCATCTGCATACGTTTGTCCTGACAGTGCGAAGAGAGCTCTTTGACAGACTCATAGAACAAGAGTTCAGAGCTGAGTAATTTCTGCTCTTTGTTAGAAAGTTGATTAACATACTTTTGGGCTTAGCGACCTACTGCTGGTAACAAGTCAATGCAGGGATATCTATAGTACATCATAATCAGTGCTGAGAAGGAAGGGTATCGTTAAGGTTTTAACGGTACTCTTACTGATACTGCGGTAACACTTTACAATAAGGTTCATTAGTTAAACATTAGTTAATGTATTAACTAACATGAACTAACCATGAGCATTACATTTGTTACTGTATTTACTAATCTTCGTTAATGTTAGTTAATGAAAATACAGTTGTTCGTTGTTTGTTCATGTTAGTTCACAGCGCATTAACTAATGTTAACTAGATTTTAATAATGTATTAGTAAATGTTGAAATTAACATTAACAAAGATTAATAAATGCTGTAGAAGTGCAGTTTATTATTAGTTCATGTTAACTAATGTAGATAACTAATGTTAGCTAATGAACCTGATTGTAAAGTGTTACCGATACTGCTTATCGATCCAGAACTTTAACGCTATTCTTATTGGTTCTTTTTTTAAATACTTTTTTAAATTATCTTTTTGTTATATTTCATTAAAAAAAATTAAACAAATTAAGAATTAAAGGTGCTGTAAGTAGCATTTGAACTACGCTGTTGGACATTGTTGATATTTGAAATCAACCCAAACAAACCCACCCCTCTCTTCATTGCTCCGCCTCCAAAACGCAGACTCCAATCGTAACCACCCTGCTACGAGTCGGTCTCGAACCCCGGCCCGATTGCTGCTGGCATGTGAAGTGAATGCACTATCAATGACGCTTAACACCGCATTCTCTAACGGTCGTCAGTGTGCAGTGGTTTACCTGCACAACTCTCACTAACTGGCCACTGTTACACACGCAATGCGAGAGTGGATGTCTGTTTATCACAGCTGACGCGCAACAAAATAATGCTTCACGAAAAATAAATTGCAGTTGATGAACGAACGACAAGGAAGCACAAAAAATGAACTTACAGTCAACAAGAGTAAATACAAACAAGTGTTCGTTGTTAGTCACCAACAGCACAGCAGCTCCAGACAGTCAAAGCCTGTGTACTCACAAGAGTGGGATCAAAGCAGCCTCTGCGTCTGTTTTCAGGCCTTCCCACTTAGCTCTCTCCAGCGCTGGAAAGCTTTTCTAATATAAACCGGGTCCTAAAGCGCTTGCCCAGGCATAAACCTTCATTCCAGTGATATTCTTTTGAGCTGTTTTGTATTGTGTCCCATTTCTCGTGCTANTTTTTTTTTTTTTTTTTTTTTTTTTCTTATTTTCAAATCTCCCTCTTGCTCGTTCTCTCTCCTCGACCGTCATACGCCCCCTAATGCTGATTGGTTAGACATTTGTTGTTGGTCTCGGCCTGACTAACTTCCAAACAGTGTATTTGAAATATTACTGAGCCCCCCCTTTAACATTGCTTTATATTCTGAAATGTAAAATAAATATCTATAGCAAAAGAAACATCAATGTTTGAACAAAACAAATGAATATAAAACATTGATTTGTAAATGCACTAGTGTGCAGGCAAAGTTTTCACTGTATAAACTGAAGCTAAAGTTATTCAGTCAAGAGCAGTGAGTGATTTTCCTTTTGTCTTTTGTGGTTTGATTAACATTAATGGTATAAGCAGCAGCCGATGTTTATTAGACTATTTATTAAACTGCTGTCCCTTTAAGACCGAATGCACTGGTCTAATATACTTACACAAATCACATTTTCTATCAACTTTTTCCTCCACTTAAGACATAAATGACTGTGTTTAAGTGAATACTCTCCAAGCTGGTCATTTTGACATATTTTTGTGTATATTTGATCGTTTAGACGTGCAACCGAAGCATAAAGTATAATTTGCTAGTCTAAGGCCCTGTCCACACAAACACGGGTATTTTCAAAACCGCAGCTTTTTCTGTGCGGTTTTGCCGTTCGTCCACATGCGAACGCAGTATCCGGTAACTGAAACTGAACTTTTTTGAAAACTCCGGCCTGGGTGAAGATTTTTAGAAACTCCGGTTACAGCATTTTCGTGTAGATGGTGAAACCAGAGATTTTGGCCAGTGACATCGGAGTGCACGCTATCTCCTTTGTTTGACGTCAGATTGTGCGGCGCTATCTTACACGAGGCGAGTCTGTGCAATGAAGGACGTGGCCAAAATATTGCTGCTAATAACTGTGCTAATAGGGCTTATAACATGTATACAGATACATGCACAGTTCGCCCATTATATTGCGGAACAGAGGCGTTAGAATACAATACTACGCAGGTCACTGCTTATTAAAAAATAATAATAATAATTTTCTTTGAATGAATGTCTCCATTGTATAGTTCTGGTTTATGGAATTATTAATAATAATAATAGTAATAAAATGCTTAATAAAATGACAATGTTGTTAGCCTACTGAACCGGTAATAAACTTTTTCCAGGCTTCTGATTGGCCAACATGGGTTTTGACAGCCCTTCGTAGCGTGTTTTTGCGTTTTGATGTGGACGGAGATTTTTTTAAATCCATGCTTGTGTGGACGTGATTTATTATTTTTTTTTTACGGAGGAAAAACTCTGTTTATAAAAATACCTGTGTACATGTGGACAAGTTGAGGTCCGTTTAGGAGCATGCACACAGAAAGCCGCCTTAGGAAAGTGTCTTTTGCCTGGATTATTGTGCTTTTAATAATTATTTTTATTATCAAACACATCCCTAATTTGACATCATTAGACTGCATGTTACAAAAATCACCAATTTTGCTGATTCCGACGTTGTTAATTTTTTATTGATTACATGATTACGTTATTCTCACAATGGCAGTAAATTATTCATAATTCTTTGATAATTGATAATTCTTTGATAATTGATAATTCTTTAAGTCAATAATAATATTAATAATCAATAAATTTAAGTTAAGTATGTATGTTGCTGTATTTAACAATTTCTTTTAGTTTTTTCACACTTTTAATCAACTTTTTTTGATGAAATATCTTACTTAATATGAGGTGATAACTGAATGCACAACAATTCTAAAGCAATTTGAAAAATGTTGTTTCATATAGTTTAAAGTGGCCACATGATCATTTAAACGTGTGGCCATTTTATTGCTTTTATAGCTGATTAGCATTAGTGTCCTTCAAGTCCATTAATNTTTTTTTTTTTTTTTTTTTTAAATGCATTTTTTTACATTTATTTAAAATTGAATTATTTATTTGAAATATAATTACTTAATTTATTTAATCATTTTAAATGAATTTAAAATGTTTATTTAATGTTTTTATTTGAAATATAATTATTTATTTTAAATTGAATTAATTCAGTTATTTTAAATGTATTTAATAAAGTTTATTTGTGTTCAAGGAAACTATAGGGAAAGCTTTAAATTATATTTTTCAAATAAATCGTTTAAGAAAATAGAATTCAGTGATATGATGGCAGAAATGTTTTTATTTCAATAAAAAAATTACTTATTTGCTATGCAACACTGGGGACATACTAGGGAAGGCTATTATTTCCATATTTCTCTCAAAATTGCATCATGAAATTGAAACGCATTCAGAAAGTTAATAAAAACACTTTTCTTTTCTTTTTTTTTTGTCATTAATTTTCAAATATTTTTTTCTTTTTCATGAACCGTCAACAAAAATGTCAACTTCTCAAATATAACTTAAAGCTTTTGGTGCTTTTTTACTGATTGGATTGCTATAGCGCAGAGCCCTCTAAGATGCAATCAAAACAGATAGCAATCTGATCACTCAGGAGGTGGTTTGGGAGGTGGCAATTACAGAGAAGAACAGAGACTGTGAGCTTTGGCATTACACCAAACACACTGCTATCTTTTGTGTGTGTTTGGTTGTGCCTGTAAGCAATTTTATGAAAAAGAAAAGGTTGTACTGGGGGGAAAATGTCTTTTCCAGGTTGAGTAGACAAATTGTATTACCTTTCCATGGAGCTCCTCTCAGGAATTTTAATGTGTCAGACTTGACCGAACTCTGAACAGTGTACAGTATGTGCCAGTAAAATCACCACAGGATTGTGGTGTTGATGGTCCCTTCTCTCCTCAACAACTTCCTGAAGCACTCTCTCAATGCAGTTACTGGTGTTTGTTTTGAAAGAAAACACAGCATGCAATTCCAAATCCTTCATCTTTACAGCATTTAACCCTGTGTATTGGAGTATCCAAAACCAAAAAATGGTTTCCTGACTCCATATATAGTGACTAACTGCTCAGTGTCACATCTGCCAGTATAAAAGATGCTCAGTTTGCATTGTTTAGCGAGAGGACAGCATCTCAAAATGGATGCAGAAGTGAGATAGGAATTCATCTTCAGTGAGAAAGTGCCATCTATTGGCCGATTAAAATCCTGTCCTGTTTGTGTGACATGATGTTCTGTGGCGAGTTCCGGAACATTGATTTCATGTTTAGTGGCTGTAATTAAGTGGTAAGCCACCATGTGTGATGTATGCAAACATGAGAACATTTGTGTAATGGAAGTTAGATCAGATAAGGGTTCAGAGACCGGTTTGACTGTGCAACATCACATTGCATCAAAACCACCAAGAAAAAAAAAATATCTGCGGTGCTGGATGCTAGACTCATGCATCACAGTATGAATAAATCATGCATATTACAGCTTCAGATTGTTTATAAAGTTTTCTGCTTAATTTGAAATGGTGTTGTCTTTGTGGGATTGTTTTTTTCCTTTGACTTGTCATAACTTGATGTGTTTTTGAGTGTCACTGTCATTGCAGTTTAGTCTTTGCTACAAATTGTGATTTCCTGGCCTGAAAAAAAGATCAGGAAAATAAATAATAGTCAGGAAAGTGTCTGTTGAATGTCTGTCTGTTTAAAAAATTAAAATAACATACAGTAACAGTAACATTTTAAAAGTACATTTTAAAGTACATTAAAATTAATATCTTGTGCCAGTGGTTACCCCCTTTGAAGTTTGTTGGACCTTAGACAATATTATATGTGTATTCATATGTTGTATGCATATGTGTGATTGTTGTTGTTGTTGTTTTTCAGGAGGTGAAGGGTGACCCGGGTGTCGCAGGAGTCAATGGACAGAAGGGCGATAGAGGGGATCCTGTATGTAACGTCTCGGAGGCCTGATTAAAAATTCCATTTCAGACACAGACATCAGATTTTTGTGTGTTGAGTTACCTCATAGTACATCCATCTCTTCTACCATTTCACTCAATAGGGTTTGCCTGGCCTGGAGGGAACCAGTGGATTAAAGGGGCAAAAGGTGTGTAATGCATGTTTTATTTGTTAGTTCTGTGCATGTGCTGGAAGGAGGTTGATCTTTTCACTTGTTTGACTCATGTAGACAGACTTTTGACTGACTGAGATTCAGATTAAATGAATCCTGTGGTTCATTTGATTCAATTTCTTTGTGCTTGTGTGTCTTTTATTATTATTCCTTTAGGGTGAAGAAGGACCCAGAGGACCACCGGGCCCTGTGAGTACTGTACCAATTCAGCCAGAGGTTCTGATGCATGCAGATGCTCTGTACATAGTACATAGACACATCAGCCTTCATGCCATGAACGACTCCGACAAATGATTCAGAGCCAGTGCTCTAGGATTCATTTAAACTTTTCATTTTTATGAAGCCTCTAAAGGGACATGGTGATGAAAAAAATGTGATGGGAGGAAAAATGTCAATTAGGGGTGTAACGATATATCGCAGTACGATATTTCGCGATGCAAAAATGTTACGATATTTATCGTAGAGTGATGGCGATATTTTTACGATATGACGGCAGTCTAATCTTATTGGTTGAGCTGCCGACGTGACCTACTCTGCAACATGGAGCTGGCAGTGAGAGAAGGCGGGTTGTCACCGCATATTAAGGGTGTGTCTCAATCAGCTCTCTAGTTCAGTAAGTGTTTCGCGCACACATCGAATCTTAAACGTTTCTCACGTCAGTCTCTTGCTTGGTCGCGTGAGGAAAGTCGTGGCTTTCTTTCACCGCAGTGCCACAGCAACAGCTGTGCTCACAGAAAAGCAAAAGGTGCTTGCGATGCTTTGCTTTAAGAAGTTCTGTGGGGCCGTTCACATATTGCGTCTTTTCCGCGTGCAAGTCAGTTATTTCAAATGTAGCCATGCGGCAGGCGCGCTCATAATGGAAGCAACGTGGGCGCGACGCGCATGCGGTGCGTTTTTCATGCGCATCGAGATGTATGGAAGGCTAAAAGGGCCAAAAACACGTGAATTTTAACACGTCAACAACACGTTAAATACGTGTGAAATGCGCATTAAAAATCAGTTTGAACGGGTCAGTGTCATTGGCTGCTTAGAACTTGGGTCAAACCATTTCTGTGAGCTTATGGGGTGTACCATTCATTTACTAGGATGCCACCATTTAACATGCTAGATCAGCTTATTCTGCCCTTTTATTTGGTCATTTTTGTATAATCTATAGAAATAATATATTTTACTGACAATAAAACGGCATTATAAGCTCACTGAATGTGAGTATGCTCTCTCTCAGCCATATGACCTGCAAAGTGTTTTCTCTGGTGTGTGTTGGGGTGGGACACATAGGCTAACTGAAGTGTGTGACTTGAGATGATAGACCTGCTGCACAGTTTTGTTCTAAAGAAATAGTGCAGGTTAGTCATACACAAATATAATTTTAAACTGATAATAATGTAGGATGCTCTCACTGTGTTTGTGTCAGAACATGGGTGCGGAGCGCAAGCTCAAACCCTTGTGACATACTGGATCGAAAATATGTGAAATAAGTTATTTCTAGTTGACTAGTAGTAGTTCATTTAAGCCAATAGTTGACTAATCACATTTAAATTCATTTAATTTCTTAAAATACTGGAGAGAAGAAACCATAATAATGAGCGTTTACGCAATATCTATATAGCACTCAAGCGCGCGCATAAACCTTGCATTAAGAACCGGCAAAAGTAATGATTATGAATGTGACAAAAAACAGCAAGGAGACATTTTAATTGTTTATTAATAAACTAATATTTTCTGAATCAGTGTCGGCTGCAAAGATTGACATAGCTGACTCTCATCATTTCCGCAGAGATGCACATTTCATTCGGATTAGGCCTACATAATCAGAGATATCTTTTCGTTTTGAACTATTTCGTTTAAAAGTAGACATTTCAAGCTTTCTGTATATTTCTCATGTCTGTGAGGCAAGCAGCCTGTACGCTGAGTTTCGGTTTATTTAGCCAGTTCACGCTCCAGTTCACGTGCCAGTGATCGCGCCCGCGCCTCCATGTCAGGATTATATTGTCAGATATATCTGCTTCTTATTTATTAAATCCAGGCGATTGGTTGATGAAACATTGATTAAAATTAAGATACAATTTTTACAAAACAAAATTCACTTTAAAGAAAGGCTTTCTACAAAACAAAACTTAATGAAGTGGTCAAAATCATTTCTGACCCACTCCATGTCTCCCGATATATTGCGCATCTTATGATGTTTTGATCTTAGTCATGCAGTTCACTTTTCATAATCAAATATTAAAAACTAGCATTATAATAGGCCCATTTAAACATAAAGAAAACGTATTTGGTTCCATTGTTTAATGGCTACCAACACGTATACAGTAGAAATTTAATGTCGTGAGCAAGAGATCATCATGAGTCGAGTCGGATCAAGCATCATTTATTTTTAGAC
Organism: Anabarilius grahami; assembly: GCA_003731715.1. Taxonomy (NCBI): domain Eukaryota; kingdom Metazoa; phylum Chordata; class Actinopteri; order Cypriniformes; family Xenocyprididae; genus Anabarilius; species Anabarilius grahami. The sequence goes on along the minus strand of RJVU01065935.1, from coordinate 3,006,054 downwards.
TTATCTGTTGGCCAGTTGTGGTCGGTGCAATAATTATTAAATGTTCTAAACCAGCACTTCTCAAAGTCCGGACTCCGGTCCGGATCCGGACCCGGACCCGGAGGGAATTCAATCCGGACCCGCCTCCATTTCATATTTCAACAGCAGTAATTGTGTGTAAGGGATTAAAAGTCTGGATTTCCTACTTTGATAAACGCATGTCAAAATCATTTGTTTAGTATTTTATGTCTTTTTGGAGATGGTCCGAAATTTGAAGGCGAGATATTTTAAGTTTTCCTCCGTGATTCAGTTGCCATGACATCCAGTGAGTGTATACTTTTGTAATTGGGCGCGAGTCGCGCGACGCAACACTTCACCGCAGTAAGCGTTTGAATGGGTGTGGAGCAGTGGTTCTCAACCTGCGGCCCGCCACGAATGTAAATGCGGCCCGCGATATGCCGACCACAATAAAAAAAATAATTATAGCATGCAATTTATTTTTGTTTTCAAATTTAAATTAAAGTGAATTAAATAAATATAAATGAGCTATAATGCTTTATTTGTCATATAAAATAATTTTGGTGAGCATTTATTATTTTCAGACATCAGGCAATGTAGGCTAATGACGCAATCAGTTAACGAAACAAACACAAGTGCGCGCTTAGGAAGAATTCAAACAGTAGCCATTAATTTTGTAAATTTAAGCCTCAAAATGGTCAAATTTGTTATTAAAGGAGAAAAACTAAATGTGGAACATAAAATGAAGGAGCACATGCAAACAAGAAGAGTTGCAGCATCGGCAGTAAAGGTAAGAAGAATGGAAGAATCAGTTGTTAATGAGCGAGATGGGCAGCCTTTCTGTTTGCTCTGTAGTAAAGTACTTGACAAGCAAAACCTACAATTTCAAAAGACTGAACTGTGAATTCGATGAGTTTGTTTGATGTATTTTAAATCAGTAAAAATTACCGCATCAGCGCACCGGCGGCTGGAATGAGCCCAACTCTGCGCGCGCTCGCGGATCCGATGCTGCGCGAGGGATTTCGACATGACAGAATGCTTGATATGGTCAGAGATTGTAATTAGCCTACAGTGCGCTCAGTGTTTGTAAAAAGAGCTGAGTAACAGTTGCTTATTAAGGCGTTTATGTGATTGTTTGGTGACTATTGCGATGCTGTGGAAGAGAGTCATAAAGTCATACAGAATTAAATAGCAACTTAAAGTGATTGTATAGTTTGTGTGTTCATTGAGCATTACTGATTATTATTGTAAAGCTAATGTCAGTAAGTTAGTTTTTATTTGTTATTTATTGTGTGCAACATCTAGGTATAATAATGGTATTTTCTGCTAATACCATAACATTAAATCTGATTGGTTAGCATTGGTGACGTCATATGTAAATTATATGTGGCCCGTGAGACTTGCACTTGGACCATTGTGCGGCCCACTGGGAAAAAAGTTTGAGAACCACTGTTCTAAACCATTGATTGTGTTTAATTGTTCCACTATAGTAATGATGTACAACGGAGCAAAAATAAAAACTAACAGACTTTTTTGTAGACCCACATTTTACAGTTCCAGTAGTTTTGAGAACATTATAAACATAGCCTGCATGCCCTAACAAACCAAATTTTTAGCATTTTTACTGTGCCACTGCCAATGTTTTTTTTTTTTTTTTTTTTTGAACCATTAAACGTGATATTATGACAATGCCCACCGAGCCCATTTCCCAGCGCGATTTCTTGACCGCCACAGAGTTAAATTCTTTAAAATGGACATAAATCCGTAAATATGACGCATTGCCCTAACGAAAGCCACATTTTGAGCACTTTTTACTGTATCAGCCTTTTTTTTAAACTTGGGAAAAAGGGCAATGCACACAGCCATTCATGTAATCACAGAGAATGCTTAAAAGGTAAGGTTGTGGACATAAGGTTGTGATACTGCTCTATGAAAGTCACATTTTAAGCAAATAGATCGTTATTAATTCATGCATCCATACTCTCATTTTCTGCATAATTTTGAGTTGACAAAGCTCTCATGTCCGCAGGACACGCCTTTGGAGAGAAATGCTACTATAATCAGGGAGTATCTGTTTTCGTTTTAAATTGGTTCTTTAAGATTAGAAATTTCGAGCTTTCAATAGATAGGCTATATTTCTTATGTGTGTGGGGCAAATACAGGCTCAGTTTCTGTTCATTTATGGTGCACTCAAGTTCACATGGAGACAGATGTCAGAAAGCGCATCCTGATTGCTTTATTTTACAAAAGCACGACATTTTGTTGTTATTGTGAGTAAAGGCCTACACAAATAGTAGATATTTACAGTTCCCTTTCGATACTTTACTCATACTGCGTATGGGGAAAAGTCTCCCTTTTTCCCCGTTACTGAAGCCTTTTCAATAACGCAATGTAACTGCATCGTCATTGGTTCACTCATAGACAAGTCGTTGAACCAATGACGGCGCGGCATAGCTGCGTGACCTATGGCGACAAAGCGCGCGAACCTTCCCGCCGAAAGGGGCGGGATTAAGCCCTATATAAGCGAGCATTTCGCCATAGACCATCAGTCCTTTCTCCTTCAGCGACGACACTACTTCTCTTCGCTGATCCCCGCCGAAGCCACCGCCGCCTGGAAAAGAAGCTCGCCGCCGAGGAAGAAGCTCGCCGCCGTCAAAGAGGCCCCTGCAGCGGACCCAGCTGAGCCGCCGGTTCGAGCCAGCGACCGCGCCCTCGTCGACCGCCGCCTCGAGCGCCGTCCACGAGACGCCCGCCTCCCGCTTCCCGCTTCCGGCCGCGTTCTCAGCCCGTCTCCTGCCGCCATCCGGCGCGCCTTAGAGCAGCTTCCCCGCGGTTCTCTGTAACCGCTCTAAGAGCATTTTCCAGCGGTTTTAACCGCTCTCTCGAGCCTTCCGTGGCCCTCGCTGCTCTAAAAGAGCAGCGAGTGCCCGCGTGCCCCGCCTTCTCCCACCGAAGAACAGTCTCCGGTTACGTTCTCTCGCCCAGAACAACGTCCCTCGGCGGATGCGAGCGACCTTGTTGCCTTTGGGGCGTCAGATGAAGAGCCGTTCGACGACTCTATGTCTCTGGCTGCCTCAAATGAAGCAGAAGGATGGACTGGGGAATCTGAAGACCCCGTTCCCCTTCCTTCTCTGGAGCCCATTGACCACAGCACGGGCATGGACGCCGAGCTTTTCCGCGTCCTGTCAAGAGCTGTAGAGGAACTGGATCTCGAATGGGCCCCACCGGAAGAGCCGTCGCGAACCCGCTTGGATGAATGGTTCCTGCCTGGAAGCCGCCGTCAAAGCCCTCGCCAGCGCACCGTTCTTTCCCGAGGTGCACGAAGAGCTTACCAAGTCGTGGCGCGCGCCCTACTCTGCCCGCCTCCACACTACCTCACGCTCAGCCCTCACCACTGTAGACGGCTCGGACGCAAAGGGTTACGAGCACTTGCCGCCCCTGGATGAGGCCGTGGCTGCTCACCTCTGCCCTCCCGCAGCTGTGGGTTGGAAGACCAAGAGGGCCCTCCCGTCCAAGCCTTGCAGGACCACCTCCACCCTGGCTGGAAGAGCTTATTCTTCTGCGGGCCAAGCCGCCTCAGCTCTTCACTCCATGGCCATCTTCCAAGTGTTTCAGGCCAAACTTCTCCATTCCTTGGATGAGTCTGGCATTGAGACGCCCGCCTTCAAGGACCTCCGCAGCGCCACCGACCTAGCCCTGCGAGCCACGAAGGCCACGGCTCAAGCGATTGGGAGATCCATGGCCAGCCTAGTGGTACTTGAGCACCACCTGTGGCTCAATTTGACCGAGATCAAGGACCAGGACAAGACGGCCTTTCTGGACGCCCCGGTCTCTCCTTCAGGTCTCTTTGGGCCAGCAGTAGAGGGTTTCACCAAGCGTTTTACTGCAGCGCAGAAGTCATCTCAGGCAATGAGACACTTTCTGCCCAAGCGCTCCAGCTCCGCGTCTGCTTCTAGCCGCCCCAGGCCTGCGCCGGCTCAGCAGACCAAGCCTGCCCCCTCTACTTCTCAGGCAGCGCCGCCCAAGGATCGCCAGCGCTCGCGCTCTGCAAAGCGCTCATCCTTCCCGAGACGCCAGGGACCCCGGCCCAGGATTGTGCTGGACCCGGTGACTCCAAAGTCGTCCTGATCCTCCAATACGGAAGAGGATTGGGGTATGTCTCGCTGCGGCGGGACCCCCCCAAAAGCTCACCCGAGTAATCTCCCCTCCGCCTCGTTTAATTCTGGGCGCGGGAGAAGTACAACGTGTTGCAGCTGGACCCTTGGGGCAGTCGTGGCCTAATGGATAGAGAGTCGGACTTGTAACCCAAAGGTCATGGGTTCGAGTCTCAGGTCCGGCAGGGATTGTCGGTGAGGGGAGTGAATGTCCAGCGCTCTCCCCACCCTCAATACCACGACTGAGGTGAGACCCTTGAGCAAGGCACCGTATCCCCAACTGCTCCCCGGGCGCCGCAGCAATGGCTGCCCACTGCTCCGGGTGTGTGTTCACGGTGTGTGTGATGGTCACCATACTTGGCCACATGTCACATGTCACTTCGTCACTTCATGTCACTTCATGTCACTTCATTCCTGAACCTGTTAGAGATGTATCCAGTACAGAACATTAGCTGCTTACGACGACTGACAATGCAAAAGTTTACAGACGATATGAGATGTAAATAGCGACCATTATGAATGTTGCGTCCTCTCAAACCGCCGTTCTCACGGCGACCAAATTTTTACTCACTCCAGAAAAGAGCAAATTTCCTCTTCCACTCAACTCGGTGCACGGCTCCCTTTCAGGCAGCCTGTCATCCGACATCATTCTACCCCTTGCCACTCGGGCAGAGGCTTGGCAAGCCATCCCCGGGGTGTCAAGTTGGGTTCTAGGGATCATAAGTCAGGGCTACTCGCTACAGTTTGCCAGAAGGCCCCGCGCTTCGGCGGGATGCTTCAAACTTCGGTAAAAACGGACGACGCTCGCGTCCTCCGAACCGAGATCATGACCTTGCTGGAAAAGAGGGCTATAGAAGTAGTTCCCTTTCCAGAGAGCGAGTCGGGCTTTTACAGCCGCTACTTCCTGGTCCCCAAGAAGGATGGCGGTCTCAGACCCATCCTGGACCTCGGGCTCTTGAACCATTCCCTCATGAGACGGAAGTTCAAGATGCTAACGCTGAAGCAGATCCTCGCACAGATATGTCACGAGGACTGGTTTTGCTCACTGGATCTGAAAGACGCTTACTTTCACATCCACGTAGCCCCCCATCACAGGCGATTCTTGAGATTCGCATTCGAGGGTGTGGCATACCAATATACGGTCCTTCCCTTCGGGCTGTCCCTGGCTCCTCGCACTTTCACCAAGTGCATGAACGCGGCTCTTTCCCCTCTGAGACAGATGGGAATCCGGGTTCTGAATTATCTCGACGACTGGCTCATCCTTGCCAGTTCGCGAGCGGAGCTGGAACACCACAGATCCGGGCTCCTCAGCCACCTAGAGTGCCTAGGTCTCAGGGTCAACCTAGCCAAGAGCTCGCTGCTTCCCACTCAGCGTATCTCATTCCTGGGTGCGGTCTTTGACTCAGTCCGCATGACGGCAGTAGTCTCGCCAGAGCGCGCTTTGGCCATTCAGCAGCTTGCGGTCTCTGTCAGGAACAAAGCCTATCTCCCTCTGAAGCTTTTCCAGAGGTTGCTAGGTCTGATGGCTTCCGCCTCCCCAGTCCTTCAGCTCGGCCTCCTTCGCATGCGGCCTCTGCAGTACTGGCTGAAGTTTCGGGTCCCTCCCTACGCCTGGCGGCACGGCCGCCTACGACTCAAGGTCAATCAGGCTTGCCTTTCAGCCCTGAAACCTTGGACGAACCCTGCTTGGTTCAGTCTGGGGATACCCCTACAGGCGTTTTCACGGAGAACGGTGCTCTCGACAGATGCGTCCAACTCCGGTTGGGGAGCTCTATGCGAGGGCAGACCGGCCTTCGGCTCGTGGTCCCACGAGGAAAGCCATCTACACATCAACTGCCTCGAGATGCTGGCAGTGATGAGGGCCCTTCACTCGTTTCAGGCTCACCTGACGGGACGCCACGTCTTAGTCCAATCGGACAGTATGACAGTGGTGTCGTACATAAATCACCAGGGAGGTCTTTCGCCCAGCTGCTTATGCGCTCTGGCAAAGCGTCTCCTGGAATGGGCATTTCCAAGGGTTCGGTCGCTCAGGGCGACGCATATACCCGGAAAGAGCAATCTGGGGGCAGATATGCTATCTCGGAGCAATGTACCCTCGGACGGGTGGATGCTCCACCCCCAGACAGTTCTCGCGATATGGGAGTCCTTCGGGAAGGCGGAGGTAGACCTCTTTGCCTCAAAAGACAGCTCTCATTGCCCAACTTATTTTTCGAAGGAGGACGATGCGTTGGCCCACGTTTGGCCCAACACCCTCCTTTATGCTTTTCCCCCGATCGCTCTGATCCCACAGGTCATCAGACGAATCAGGGAAGACAGACACAGAGTCCTCGTAGTGGTCCCGCTCTGGAGGAGCCAAATTTGGTCCTCAGAGCTGTTCAGGCTTTCCACGAAAGCTCCGTGGCCCATTCCCCTGAGACGGGACCTCTTGTCTCAGGCGAACGGGACAATCTGGCACCCGCAGCCAGAGCTTTGGGCGCTGCACCTGTGGTCCCTCGATGGGAGCCAGTTAACCTCCCCAGGGATGTGCTAGATACCATTTCTCAGTCAAGAGCTCCGTCCACAAGACGCCTCTACGCTCAGAAGTGGTCGGTCTTTGTTGTCTGGTGTTCTACACGCAACATAGACCCGGTGGAGTGTGACGTGTCTCCGATACTGTCTTTCCTCCAGGAGCGTCTGGATTCGGGGCGAGCCCCTTCCACGCTTAAAGTATACGTAGCAGCCATCTCAGCGTTTCATTCCCCTATCGCTGGCCAGTCAGTGGGACGAAACAGCCTTATAGTGCATTTCCTGAGGGGTTCTAGGCGATTGAATCCACCTCGTCCCCTCACCGTTCCCACCTGGGACCTCTCTTTGGTTCTCAGAGCGCTCAAAGGACCTCAAGAGCTGGAGTTGCTATGCCCCGTCAGGGCATTGCGGACCTATATTGAGCGATCGCAGCCTTTCCGGCAGTCAGATCAGCTCTTTGTTTGCTTTGGCGGCCGCACCAAGGGGTCTTCGGCCTCAAAACAGCGTCTCTCGCGTTGGATAGTCGACGTCATTGCTCTCTGTTACTCCTCTGTGGGCATGAATTGCCCCATTGGAGTTAGAGCCCACTCCACTAGAGGAATGGCTTCATCTTGGGCCTGGTCTAGTGGGGTTCCGATTAAAGACATCTGTGAGGCGGCCGGCTGGTCCTCGCCGTCCACCTTTGTCAAGTTTTATCAGTTGGACGTTCCGACCTTGCGAAATGCTCGCTTATATAGGGCTTAATCCCGCCCCTTTCGGCGGGAAGGTTCGCGCGCTTTGTCGCCATAGGTCACGCAGCTATGCCGCGCCGTCATTGGTTCAACGACTTGTCTATGAGTGAACCAATGACGATGCAGTTACATTGCGTTATTGAAAAGGCTTCAGTAACGGTGAAAAAGGGAGACTTTTCCCCATACGCAGTACTCGTTCCGTATCTCAGGGAACCGAGGTTACGTTAGTAACCGAGTACGGTTTTTTATACGGTTTTATGATGTATTACTCTTATCTGTACGGAGTATTTTAAGTTATTTTAAGTGACGCACCGGCGCCTCAGCCTGGAGTTATCCGTGATCATTTGACAATGTGTGAATACACATTGTCAATAATGTTGTTCTGCTGTTTGCGCAAGCAAAAAAAAATGTTTGTATTGTTTGTCACTGACACTTGTCAATTTTATTTTTATTTAATCCTTATTTAACATTCAAATCTTATAAGTTAACGGTTAATGGTCGGTTAACGTGTGTCGGTCATGAAAATTAACCGAAATTAGCATTCAGCCATTAAAAAATGAAACCAAATACATTTTCTTTATGTTTAAATAGGCCTATTATAATGTTATTTTTTAATATTTGATTGTGAAAAATGAACTGCATGACTAAGATAAGATGCGCAATAGGCCTATCGGGAGACATGGAGTGGGTCAGACATGATTTTGACCACTTCATTAAGTTTTGTTTTGTAGAAAGCCTTTCTTTAAAGTGAATTTCGTTTTGTAAAAATTGTATCTTAATTTTAATCAATGTTTCATCAGCCAATTGCCTGGATTTAATAAATAAGAAGCAAATATAGCAGACAAAATCCTGACATGGAGGCGCCGGCGCGTCTTATAGGCTAAATGAACTGAAACTGCTTATAGGCTGCTTGACTCGCAGACATGGGAAATATATCTATTTAAAGCGTGAAATGTTTTTTTTTAAACGAAATAATTCAAAGCGAAAAGAAATAGGCTACTCTCCTTATACGAATGAAATGTGCATCTCTGCGGAGATGATGAGAGTCAGCAATGTCAATCTTTGCAGTTTACACTGATTCAGAAAACATTAGTTTATTAATAAACAATTAAAATGTCTCCTTGCTGTTTTTTGTCATATTCATAATCATTACTTTTGCCGGTTCTTTATGGCAAGCTTTATGCGTGCGCTTGAGTGCATAGCCTATATTACATAAACGCTCATTATTAGTTTATTCTCTCCAGTATTTTGAAATTAAATGAATTTAAATGTGATTAGTCAACTATTGGCTTAAATGAACTACTACTAGTCGACTAGAAATAACTTATTTCACATATTTTCGATCCAGTATGTCACAAGGGTTTGAGCTTGCGCTCCGCACCCATGTTCTGACACAAACACAGTGAGAGCATCCTACATTATTATCAGTTTAAAATTATATTTGTGTATGACTAACCTGCACTATTTCTTTAGAACAAAACTTTTCTCTAGTCACACACTTCAGTTAGCCTATGTGTCCCACCCCAACACACACCAGAGAAAAAACTTTGCAGGTCATATGGCTGAGAGAGAGCATACTCACATTCAGTGAGCTTATAATGCCGTTTTATTGTCAGTAAAGGTAAGGGAGTTTAAAAAAAAAATGGCATAAGTGGAAAAATTTAATATATTTTTTTTCATAAAACGGCAATTTAAATTTATTATTTCTATAGATTATACAAAAATGACCAAAATAAAAGGGCTGAATAAGCTGATCTAGCATGTTAAATGGTGGCATCTTACTCTTAGTAAATGAATGGTACACCCCCTTAAGCTCACAGAAATGGTTTGACCCAAGTTTTCAGCAGCCAATGACTCTGGTTGCGTCCGAAAACTGGAAAATGCTGTCTTCTGAGGACACATTTCAAGGAAGGAAGGCATCAAGGCACATCCGAATCCAATGTTAGCTTCACTTCCTGTTTCCTGAGATACCTTCATCTGATCGATTTTTGAAGGAAGCATAGATATGTATCCTAAGCTGCCTTTGATATCCCAGAATCCTGTGCTTTCCATTTTGTGACAGTTGAGCTAGAAAAATAAAGATGGCGTCCGAAAGTTGCGTTTGCTGGCCAGTTTGTGAGTAAATGTACATTTTTGACCAACATTTTCCACTTTTGATGTCATTTTCGTTCCCCGAGAAATTTTGCGTTCTCTCACAAAACCTTTACGTTCCCCCTGAGAAACTTTGCATTCCTTCACAAATGAATTGCATTCCTTCACAAGTGAAATTCCTTCACATTCCACCAATAAACTTTTGCGTTCCACCGAGAAACTTTGCGTCCCCTAACAAAATCTTTAACGTTCCTCCGAGAAACTTTGCATTCCTCCGAGAAGCTTTGCATTCACTCGCAAAAACTTTGCGTACGCTCACAAAATGTTTTTGTTCCCCTGAGAAACTTTGCCTTCACTCGCAAAACCTTTGCGTTCCCTCACAAAACCTTCACGTTCCCCCGAGAATCTTTTACGTTCCACCGGGAAACTTTGCGTTTCTTAACAAAACCTTTACGTTCCTCCGAGAAGCTTTGCGTTCCCTCACAAAAAATTTGCGTACGCTCGCAAAATGTTTCTGTTCCCCTGAGAATCTTTGCCTTCACTCGCAAAATCTTTGCGTTCCACACAAAACTTTTGCGTTCCCCTCTGAGAAACTTTGCATTAGAAGATTGCAAAACATTTGTGAGCGAATGCAAACGTTTAGAGTCTGTAAGATTCTAAGACAAAGATAACTGTTTAATATATTTTAAAATGTAATTTATTCCTGTGATGGCAAAGCCGAATTTTTAGCATCATGTCACATGATCCTTCAGAAATCATTCTAATGCTGATTTGCTGCTCAGAAAAACATTTCTTATCAATGTTGAAAAGAAAACAGTTGGCTGCTCAGCATTTTTGTGTAAACAATGATTTTCAAGATTCTCTGATGAATAGAAAGTTTAAATAACAGCATTTATATGAAATATATATATTTTTTGTAACAATGTAAAAGCTTTTACTGTCTCTTTTGATCAATTTAATGCATCCTTGCTGAATGAAAGTAATAATTCCTTTAAAAAATTGTTACTGACCTCAAACTTTTAAACAGTAGCGTGTTAAAATGCAGATATCGCTTACGATTACTTGTATATTCTGCTTAATAAAATATTTTCATACCCACGTTTCATTAAAAGATCACTTGAATGACTTTCTCTAAAAGGAACCCTGTAGCGCTCAGTGCTTAATTTTCATACTAAATTCAATTTAATTTGAACTTCAATGTTTATTTGAAAAGACACATGATAAAGGAGTACAATTTGCTCCTATTCAGACATTCGGGAAGACGCGTCCATGTGAAAACGCGATCTAGGATTTCTTTATTTCTTGTTCGTTCTGGCTTTTATGTTAGTCCAAGTTGAAATGAACTACCAGCACCAACACATTTTCTAGTTCGGACAATGGAGAGTTTTCTGCATCAATGCAGCACTGTTCATCAGCTTCATCTCTGCTGACTGGCCACTAATAAGAAAGCCTTTGAGAGCTGGGAAGCCGAAAGCTTTTTGGTTGCACTTAGCAAGAAATTTTCAGGTTTGGAACAGCATCGCCGGTGTCAATTAAATCAAAGGGGGGAGACGAAAGGTGCGATTTGACAGCAGGGCACAAAATCAATTGATGCTGCCTGCTGTGTGAATCTCTAGCTAAATGGGAAAAGTGAGATGACTGTGGCCCTTTTAAACCAATTTACAAAGATTCAGGAAGACTAAAGAAATTTTTTTCCCCTCCTGTTCTGAAATGGCTAATTACGATGATGGGTGACTCAAATATGAACTGGCTTTTAAGAGTTTGATTATTCTCTCATGGTTTCCTCTTTAGTTTGTAATTTGATTGTAGCTGGCTCGGAATGGAGCGTGTTGTTTAGAGCTAGTTCTCTTTTAATTAAGGATGTGTAATTAATGCTTTTTTTTCTGTCCAAGGAAAAAAGTCTTTGAACAACTGTAACCTAAATCCCATTTCAAGATTTTAATTACATTCTTGTTAAATGGTAATTAGAAGTTTTTCTGAGCTCAGACTAGAGTAAGTCAATGTATGGTTGTGCTCAACTGACTTCAATGGATTGTTAATTTTTTATAAAGAACACTTCTGTTTGCTTTATGATGATGTATTGCACATCATAGCACTTTTTCAAAACCTAGTGAGCTGTCTACCATAAATTAGTTTCACTGCTGACACAGGTCCAAAAGGTATACACAGATCAGGCATAACATTATGAGCACTGACAGGTGAAGTGAATAACACTGATTATCTCTTCATCACGGCACCTGTTAGAGGGTGGGATATATTAGGCTGCAAGTGAACATTTTGTCCTCAAAGTTGATGTGTTAGAAGCAATGGGAAATGGGCAAGCGTAAGGATTTGAGTGAGTTTGACAAGGGCCAAATTGTGATGGCTAGACGACTGGGTCAGAGCATCTCCAAAACTGCAGCTCTTGTGGGGTGTTCCCGGTCTGCAGTGGTCAGTATCTATCAAAAGTAGTCCAAGGAAGGACGGGGCTGTGCGTATGGGGCTGCATAGCCACAGACCAGTCAGGGTGTCGTGCTGACCCCTGTCAGTTATTTGTGAGTCTAGTTTCAAATCAGTCAGTTGTGAGGTTCCATTTCACTTTGGATGTCTTAGAGCGCACCTTCCTATGCAGGGATTATAATGCTAGGAAGCCCACTAGGTTTTGGAGCAGAGCTCATATATTTTGCATGCTTTTATTCAGCACAATGAACTAATGAACAAGAAAAAAAAAAATCTACATTTTGTTCTCTAGACCAACTTTGTCTTGAAGTTACTTCAGGCCTCCTGTTGTTTCATCTTTATTCATGTAGTAAATTAATCCACAGATACATCCAACGAAACAATCTGTCATTCACCATTGACTGAAAGCCGTCAGAATGATTGACAGGCTACTAAACCTGCTGAGCACTGGTATAATGTGTAAATGGAAAGCCATAAAGCAGATACAGAATTCACCTCCATGTGCCTTGAAGAGGGTCTGTATTTGCTGGGCTCTTGTTGCAGTAAAAGGCTCTTGCCATTTTAAATGTCATAAGCCCTGGATTAATGTTAATCTCTCATGCAGAGGCCATCCAGACAGAGAGAGAGGAAGCTTCTGTTTTATTTTTATGTGGAGATGTTGATGTTTTCACTGAACTGAGATCTGAGAGTGGAGCCTGAGAAAACATTAAATCATAACTGACGGGTCCGTTCTAGCACATGTACCCTGCAGTTGCAGTCAATGTTGCCTCTTATGATGGTTTTCTGTAATGGTACAAGTTAATATCAATATTAAAGATTGTCTTTTTTCTTTATTCAGGTCATGACAGCACATGGACTGAGACTTCTTTCTGGACCTGTAAGTTTAGATTTTAGGCTTTTTATGACATTGAAATATTTTGAAATACAGTGGTGTCTGATGGCAAATTTACACAGTAAAGGTGGCACAGAAGCTCTTCTGAAATGGCATTTACACCTGCTCAGAGGTGGCATACATGCATTTACACAGCAATTATAACTGTAAACCTTGATACTAGGGGCTGAAGTGGGTCGGAGCAGGCATAATTTATTCAGGCTTTTTTGCGGTATTTGATCTTCAAACAGAAATTTGAGCAGGCAGCCTTAACTCAGCCTTGTAAAGATGTATTCTCCACTAGTAAAACATTTTTTTTTTTTTATTAATAATAAATAAATAAAATAATGTTTTTAGCTTAACACGAAGTACATTTTAATTTTTATACTATTTTGTAAATGCAAATCTATGATGAAATATTAACAGAAAATTATTTAAACATAAAAATAGTCAAAAAAAACATAATTTTACATCATAATGTTTCTTAAAACTTTAATATTTTTATTTATTTAACCCTAACATTTCCAGGTTTCAATTAGATTTACATTTGCAATGCATTTCGAAAAGATTTTCTGTCATATGAGCTGTTTTAATAACTTGCTGTTTATAGTAAACTATATCCTGCTGTGCTCTTTAGAAATATAACCATGTATTTCTTCCATTAATAACCTCTGTGCATTATTTTGTTTGTTTCCTCTCTCTATAATCTATGAGGGGGAAGGAGGTGAGAAAGGCCAGAAAGGAGAGAAAGGAGACCAGGTTAGTAGCCACACATTAAAGGGTTAGTTCACCCAAAAATGAAAATTCTGTCATCATTTACTCACCCTCGAGTTGTTCCAAACCTGTATTTCTTTCTTTTTTTTTCTGCCAAAATATTTTAGAAGATATAAGAAGATATTTTGAAGAATATGGGTAACCAAAAAGTTTGGGGAAAAAAAATACTATGCATGTCAATGGGGCCCATCAAGTGTTTGGTTACCGACATTCTTCAAAATATCTTATTTTGTGTTCAGCAGAATAAAAAAAAGAAATACAGGTATGGAACAACTTGAGGGTGAGTAAATGATGACATAATTTTCATTTTTGGGTGAACTATCCCTTTAACATTGTTTGTCATGCATTTATAACAGTTTGTAAGATCATTAAAAAGTTGAACTACTGCCGGATGGTGTTTAAAAAAGTTTTTGCAGCCTTGTCTCAAAAAATATAAAAGCTGTGTTTAATCAATACAATGGACAGCCAATCAAAACACTCAATCCGGCTTTCTCTTTGATCTGTCAGATGTTAGTAGAGGTTTTAAAAGGAGGGACTTTGAGGTATTTTAAAAGCATGGCCACATAAAAAGATGTTTTTCGACCTTGGAAGTCTTGTTTTACTGTAGGTCCTCTTGAAAATGTGATTTCATGCACTGCGGTCATCATGTTCTCTTCTTTCACCAGGGTGAAAAAGGTTCTGAAGGCTCACAAGGTCTACAGGTAAATAAAGTCTGAGAAAAATGTTGTGCAATTTTTGTCATTATTCACATCAGAGGAACAGATTGTAAAGCAGTCAGCATGTTACCGAGAAATTACGTGAGAAATTAAACTTTAAGTGAACTCTCTTTATTTTTCTTCATTCCAACAATGGTGCCATTTGTGCACTGCCTATGTCCTCACGATACAATTAGCTTAGTCACATAATACATTTAATGTGTAATGGAAAATAATAATAAAAAATAGTTTTATAATAAAATAAATTTATTTTTATTGAAATTTTATTAAAATATC
>RJVU01065935.1:2960368-2991444 GCA_003731715.1 Anabarilius grahami | reverse complement strand
AATCTTTCCCTGTACTATAATGTAATGTAATATATAATATAACATAATATAATATAAATATATTTTTGTTAAATATATACATGCATGTGTGTGTATTTATATATACATAATAATATACACAGTACACACACATATATTATGGATATAATTTGACAGCACTAAATATAATATAATATACAATATAATATATAATATAATATAATAATTGAATAATATAATAAATTGAATTATAATTATATAAAATGATTTTTATAGCCTTGGTACTTTTTCACCCGAGGTGGGTTCTCTGGTATTGTCAGCAGTAACCTTTTCAAATGAAATGATACAAATGTATTCCGAAATGTTCTGGTAAATGGCACGTTTTTCTGAGAAAGATCGATTTCTCTCTTTCGTACTCTCTTTTTCTTACTGTATTGTTTTTTCTTCCCTTTTATTCTCATAAAGGGCATTCGTGGATTGCCTGGACTGACAGGGGCATCAGGACTTGAGGTATGAACCTTCCTGTCTCCGTAAACCCTCCATTCTGACATCTTGTGATTTGACCAAGAAAGGACATTAAAGTCTTTCTACTTTAGTGTGATGAATTATTGTGGACCTTTTCAACATGGTTGACCAGCAAGTGAGCAGCTCTGCCATGATCTCGCTGATTTACTGACCAGTGCCAAAAGCTTTCAAATGGGTGGCTTATTGCAACCAGTTCTTGCTGGGTTAAATGTGTTCAGTCACAAAAAGAATTTGATTGTGGCCTTCATTTTAGTTAAGGGCACAGATAGGGACCTCTCAGAATAGCAAGCAGTCAAAATGCTACAATTTTCTCAGCTGGTACAAAATCTGAGAACCTGAAGCAAGAGCTTTCAGAGCATGTTTTCATATGACCTGAAAAAAAGGTCATACTGCTCATATGAAGAGATCTTAACATGTTTTTTGTGTTCTTACAGGGAAAGGAGGGTCAGCCTGGTCCCATTGGCCTTCGTGGTCTTTCAGGAGACCCGGTAAGCAAGAAACAACTCATTTTTAAACTCGTCCCACACCGCTTTGTAAAATGCATATTAAAATACCTTTAATGGAGCATCTTGATTCATATTTAGGGACCAGAATATCATACACTCTTAAAAATAAAGGTTTGCAGCAAAACCATATAAGAATAATTTTTTTAGAAATGCACTGATACTCATTTTTTCCGCCGATAACGATAGTTTGGTTTTCTTAAGGGGAAAAAGTCCCAACTAATGCTGTAAAATATACAGGGAACCCTCTCATTTTGTAAATTACTGTAATATTATATGAAAAAATATTATTCAATATAATAATATTATTATTATTAGGCAGATTTTATTTTACAGGCAAAATGAGCCAAAAATACTAGAAATTGCAAAGTTAAGGCATGACCAATGGACAGCAAAACGCTCATTGGGTCAGCAGGGTCAGACAAAAACAGGTGGAGAAGAAAAGACACATGTTAACTGCAAAAGAATTAAGAATTAAGGTGAAGAATTAAGTCCCTTTAGTCTCCAGCGCCACCATTTTCCAGAACTGCAACCTACCTGGAGTCTCCTGAAGTGTGAGGTGCCAGGATCTCAGAGACTTAGGTTAAGTAAAGAATCCTAAAAAATGACCCCCACTTAAGAAGAATCACAAGCTGGAGTGTTGTTTTTTTGAATGGCTTTATAGACAGACAGATTGAGAGTGACTCTTGAAGAACCAGCACCACATCCTCTTGTACCACTGTTTGAAGAATTCATCTTCCTATATCTGGCAGCAAGTTTTGGAAGATCATTTTTAGTCCATCTCTGCAAGACGGAATTTTCTTCTCCACCTGTTTTTGTCTGACCCTGCTGACCCAGTGAGCGTTTTGCTGTCCATTGGTCATGCCTTAACTTTGCAATTTCTAGTATTTTTGGCTCATTTTGCCTGTAAAATAAAACGTACCTAATAATTATGCACACCTGAATATAAGGCGTTTTTCACTTCCAGTCTTCATGAACAATTATATATCGCTTATAAATGATTAAATACAAGATTAATAGTAGTCATTAAGATTGATGTGGTTTAGAATTTGCTTGAAAAAAAAAAAAAAAGATCAGATAATCAACTTGCCTAATAATTCTGCACACGGTGTAATAATTACAATCAAATAAAAACTGAAATGTTTGTATACTTATTTACACATAAGGTAGTTTTCATAAGCACTTGTCTTCATGACAAATTTATTGAAACATACATATTTACTTAACAGTAAATAAGCCCCTTTATAGTGTTTTTTGTAGCTAACAAACAAACTGTAAACATTGGATAACTTTCCTGAGGTAAATGCAAGGTTAAGTGACATTGTTCACAAGCTGTTTTTTTGACATCTTTCCGTGGTTGAAACAGCAATTACATGATACATTTTGGTATCTTTCATCATACCTTTTGATGTTCATGCATGTTTTTGTTATGCTTGTCTTCAAGAAAAGACTTGAACTGAGGCGCTACAGCTATCTGTCACGTCACATTTAAGAGCGTCAAAACGCCATTTAATTTCATGATACAGTGGACAGAACTTGAGGACAGAACCAGCATGGACCTGGCAACCCTGGCTTGAGCTACGGGTGATTCATGGGGTCAAATAGAGTTTGCTTTAATGTTGCTACTTTTTACTGTTAATGCATTATTGTCGCAATAACTTTGACAGCCCAAAATTCAACACGAGACATTTTTTTCACACACAGTTGAAAAAAGATTTGCAGTCTGATCCCTTTTGATTGACAGGATATAATCTGCCCCGATAATCAGCTGTTTTTACTGCCAATCCATCCATGGGTGGTTGTGGTTTGCTATTGCTGTGATGTCATGTGAGTGACAGGTTGTTCCGCCCTTACCCCAGTAAACACATCATCAGAGAAGAGAAGAGATGTCACTGCAAGAGGGAGGGGAAGTTATTTGATTAAAGATTACAAGGGCACGTGAACTTAAAAAAAAAAAAAAAGATGTGCACAGATAAATTCAATAGAAAAAAAGAGAATTGACCATTTTGATTTCATGGTGACTTTAAAGGTTCTTCATGGAATCATGTGTCAATAAAGGGGCTTTTTAAGAGTGTAGAGACTTGGGGATGAACTCTTTTGACCATAGAGTACCCTAGCAATCACATAGCACCCCTAAACATCCCTCAGAATATCTTAGCATCCTTATAGCAATGCTGTCACAACCACCCACAAAGTCTTAGCATAATGGAAGTGAGTTTTGCACAGCCGAACACTCCACGGAAATGTAAAAATCTAGTTTCATTTTAATCAAGCTCTCCACATCCTTTTAGGTTTTTCCACTCTTGCTCACACACACAAAAAGACAATGCATGTATAAATAACAGAGGCGAGAAGAATGAGGATGCAGAGCTGTAAATTGTTGCGCAGACAATCAGTAATCAATCAGTAATCTAAAAATTAATTTGCAGGGACGGGTACATCTGAGTTCTCTACGTGTGGGAGGAAACAACATCAGCATCACAATCTGTTCTCGGCACCTGCTTCTACTAACGAGCATCTGCGTTTATTCCAAAAAGATGGGAACATGGGGATGGGGGATGTTAGGGATCAAATCAAAAATGAAAAAGCATGAACTGCTAAAGCTGATAGGCATGTGTCTTATCGCTCCTCATTTTTTCAGGGCTCTCCCGGTCAGCCAGGACTGCCTGGAAAAGACGGAATGAAAGGAGAAAAGGTATGCAAGAGCATTGTGCATTCGGAAGCACACTGTGACTGGGGCTGCATGTTTCTGATGTGATGTTTTCCATGTTTCTGCATATGTTGAAGCACAAGGTCATGTTCAGAAGAATTTGTTCACATTAGGCGTCACTGAGCTGTGCTTTGCTTGTACATTTTGACAGTTTGCACCAGCTGTAAGCACATAAAAAGCTGTATGCTGGAATAGTTTGTTACTTGAGGTATTTGGAATCCTTTGGCAGTCAAAATGTGGAGATACGGGAAAGCGCAATGAAACTGGAAATCCAGTCTAAAGTACAATACTACCTCTGATCTGAAGGCCTACAGTGAAATCCTCAGATGATTTAAAGTGATAGTTCACCTAAAAATGAAAATTTTGTCATCATTTACTCACCCTCATGTTGTTCCAAACCTGTATGAGTTTCTTTATTCTGTTGAACAAAAAATAAGATATTTTGAAGAATGTTGGTAATCAAACAGTTGATGGCACCCATTGACTTCCATAGTAGGGAAAAAATACTATGGAAGTCAGTGGCTACCATTGACTGTCTGGTTACCAATACTGTTTAAAATATCTTCTTTTGTGTTCAACAGAATAAAGAAACTCATACAGGTTTGGAACAACATGAGGGTGAGTAAATGATGACAACATTTTGGGGTTAACTATCCCTTTAAATAACTAAAGGATGGCTGCACACTTAGCAAATTTATTTGATTCTCCCCATTTTTGAGCCACAAAACCTGAGGAATAGTGAGAAAATAAGTGATTATGCAAAATGCCTTTTTCAATAATATATACTTTCACTAAAACTAGCATGTATCATTGTTATTCTAGTATTATTTATACAGTCAAACCAAAATTTATTCAGACACTTTGAACATTTCATTCATTAATACAGTTTATTCACAATAGTTTAACAAATGGTAATACAATATGACAAGATCTCAGAGAGAAACTGTGTAAGAAAAAATTTATCTTAATTATGTCAGATAACACTTAAGCAAAACATGGTCAGGTCAAAGTGTCTGAATAATTTTTGGTCCCAAATTTTTTATCAGTTTTACATGTAGTCCACTGTATGAAGAATTTTTGGGTATAATGTCACAGTTTTAGCTTTCCTGTAGCTCAGTGGTTAGAGCATGGCACTAGCAATGCCAAGGTCATGGGTTCGATCCCAGGGATTGCACATACTCCGATACAAATGTATAGTATAATGCAATGTAAGTCGCTTTGGATAAAAGCGTCTGCCAAATGCATAAATGTAAATGTAAATGTAAATGTTTACTTTATTTTGCTATCCTCACTTACATAAATGAACTATAGTGTCCTGCACCCACTAGTAAAAGTATATCAAAAATGTCTGAATAATTTTTGGTTTGACTGTATACTATTTATTAATATTTTGAATGCTCTTTTATTTTATTATATCATTTTAAATTGTTGTAATAATTTGTTGTGCTTTTGTGATTTTAATCTTTTTTTTGTATTTTTTAGCTTTATTTATTTCAGTTTAAGTTAGTTATTTTAGTACTTCAACTTACACTTATTTATTTCAGTTGTCAAGACAACTTTTCAAATTGAAGTTGTTTAAATTTTTCATCTAATATTGATATTTTATTTCAATTACTGAAATAAATGTAATGTTATATTATTTATTTAATTTTAGTCAATTTTATTTTATTTTTACTATATACTGTGTTTATATTCCAATAAATTATGTTGATCTTATGCCTCAGTAGACGAAGATATTACATTATGGCAGGAAAGTACATTTAATTTTCATTTGCAAATATGTTTGATTTATTCTTTTTTGTTCAGGCCACACAATTAAGGTTATTATGGGAAAGTCGACAGCCGAAAATGCTTTCAAAAGATCACAGATCTTTCAATCACTACAGCGTTGTAATGATGTGAGCGAGTTCAGCTTGTGGATGTTTAGTGAGCCTTTTTTAGTCTCTCAGCTCACCTCTGAAGCAGCGTGAGGTGATTCCAGGTTGGTGGCATTTGCCCCAGATGCCTGTGATATTTACGTCCTGCTCTTGTTTTGTATGTGCGTGTGAAGACGGGCAAGTGTGTGCATTTGTGCGCTGCTCCTCAACCTGTCAAATGACAAACCGGAGGTGACAGTGTTTCTAAATGCCAGCTGTCGGTATGTGTTTGCAGGGTGATGCAGGCGGAGCACCGGGACCGATAGGACCCCAGGGCCTCAAGGGTGAACCTGGAGAGCCCTGCTCTGTCGGACTTTGCAATGGGGTAGGTACACAACACCATTCCTGTGTTTCTCTTTCACTTCACCTACATGTTCCCCACTCAATATCTTCTCTTTCAGCACCTCTTAAAAACAGAAACAGAATATCACTCAACACTTATCCAACTTCCCACCGCTTTGATGACCGCTCAGATATAAGAGGGACACTGACAATGACGTTATGCCCCTGTAAATCTGCAACAGCTAATGCGAGACATTGCTGCACATGCGTTCTTCCTCCGCCAGCAGCCATGGGTTATTGATGACAGCTCCTTGTTTTCAGTTGTGACAATGAAAAACTGTTCATGCTAATACACCGCTTTGGTAAAACTATCCTAATGTTACACCTGTCAGCTGTCCAAGCCATGGGAGAGAGAAATAACCAATGAGATCTGCTAAATAGCCCAGTTGCATCTCTTAGAGACCTGTGAGATTAAATGGAAGCAAATCAAGGTTTTTGCTTCACTGTAAACCTGAATAAATTGGCAACACTCAAAAAATTTGAGGCAATCAGTTGCCTCAATTTTTAAGTTAACAAAGTCAATGTTTAAATAAGCAGAACTGGTAGATTTTTATTTTGTACTCATTTCATTTTAATTGTTCTTAACTTGAAATGTTTGAGTACACTAATTCATACATTTCACTTAATTTTCATGAAACCTCACTGTGAAAATTTTTTATTAGTGTAAACTTAGCAAGCTATAACAAGCTAATTGAGAAAATGCTAACTTGCTAATTTGCTATCATGTTAACAATAGCATAGTATTGTCACGGTGCTCTGGGACTTGGGGTAAGATCCAATAGCAGCTTTATTTAGTGATATCCAGAATCAAAATCATATGCCAGGCAAAGGTTTGAAATCCAAGAAAACAGTCCACACAAAAACAAGAAAACAAAACCAGCAGAGTGCTCAGAAATACAATGTAACAATAACAAAACCTCGATTACCCTGACTGAAACAAACAGACCCTGCGTCCGAATGTCCATACTAAGTGTGTCCCAAAGCATAGTATGTTGAAAAGATTATACCAAAAGTCCCCGGATGGTCTACTATTTCTGGTAGACCATCCAGAATATTGCCCACAACCCAATGCGCTTTGGATGAGGATTCAGTTGAGAACTACAAACACCAGTAAAAAGTGTTTAAAAAACTACAAAACAAACTAATCATCAGTTTAACCTGATAGTAAATATTTATTATTTAATGTTATCCGTGTTATATTTCATCTGCAATACCAATGTGGACTTTTATAAAGATCCGATTGGCCATTAACATTTAAATGCATCATTATGTATATGAGGAGAGTTCTCCACATGAAAGATCCGCGACTGCAGATCAACGTGCTACTGCATTTCTCTCTGATACGGTAGGAAATTAACTAAATGAAATGTGGTGGAGGACGTAAGATGATTGACAGGCCAGTTTACAGTGACAGGATGCGCCAGAGAGCAAAGATGCAATATCTCAAAAATCTCAATTTAAATTTTTTATGGCTGTTATAGATATGGGTTACATTTCTAGTTTGTGATGTAGTAGGACCATCACTATTTAAAGTTGCCATGAAACAGAAGTTACGATTGATATTTCTTTCCTATTGTGACGTTTATCCAAGAGAAACTGCTTCTCAAATGAGAAAAAAAAATGTATGACTTGATTGGGTATTGATTGTATCGTTGGATGTTTGTTGTTTGCTATTGTTCGATCTCATGTGAGTGACGGGTCGTCCCGCCCTCATGCCAGTAAACACGTCATCGGAGAAGAGATGTCTCTGCAAGAGGGAGGGGAACTTATTTTGGAATTTTTAAATAAAAAGTTATTTTATAAAAATAATGATGTGCATGGATAAATATTTTTTTAAAGAACACAGCAATATTCCATTTAAAAAAATAAGAATTGTCAAATTTGATTTCACAGTTTTCTTGCTTGTTAGATGCCAGCTGAACTCTGACCTAAGAAATGCTTGTTTGCGAGAGAAGGAGATAAACTGCACATTAACTGTAATGGTGGCAAGACATCCAGCATGAAGCATATAGACAGATGGGTGGTGGGCAGATAAAGCACTTGTTGATCAGTTGAGTGATGGTTTGTTGGTCTGAAATCAATATAGCATGAAGTCATCAGCCACCTTCATCATTTCTGTTTTAGTGGAAAAGAGAAGAAAAGGGAAATTCACAAGTGAACGAATGAAATCAAAACCCACACTATTCACATTTTAATGCACATTCCTGGTTTCATTCTGTATTATTATAATTATGAATACTACTACTACTACTTTTAACACACTTTTCCATTCAATCCAACTTCTTAAAAAAGACTTGCTGTATAATCAGTTCACTATACTTTAGTATCCTGTATTTCGACTTCATGGGATGCAAAAAGTCTGCAATGCATAAACTACTTGCTAATCTAATTCTTGCTGACCACAAAAATCAATTTTCCATCAGTGGCTTATAGCAAATAATGCTTACTGTAACTCTTTCACACTGTTGCCTCCCACAGTATCACTTGCAAATCACACTGAGAAAAACAATAAAAAATTTGCTGTCATTTGCTGTCAAACTCCAGAAAACAAGGTCATGCAATATTTAGTGATAGTGAGGAAGCTATATTTAAAAATTTGTCAAGCTATAAGCTACTAATTTGAAGTGGTTTATAATAAATATAAGAATATATATATATATACGTCTTTAGTAACATCACTACTTTTAGTATTCCTGAACACTTATTTTCAGCCCACTATTTCTATAAAGTTTCTCAGTTCATCACTTCTGTCTATTTATCTGGCTGAAATTGAATCTTACATAAGTTCTAAGGACATGGTATTCATCAGAGTTTATATTTCATGTCTTGTTTTGCTCTAGGAGGAGGTTGTTTCTGGTCCACGGGGGTCACGGGGCCCTAAGGTTGGTTACTGTGAACTTTCTTTTTCTTTTTAGTATTCAATTTTGTGCTTGTGAAGTTAATCTGTAAAGGAACATCCCCAGAGTTCATATCAGTCATCTTACTCTGTGCTGTGCTTTGTCTTTTAGTCCACTTTTTTGTTTTTCTTTTGTTAGTGCGATAAGAAATATCAGCATTGTGAATAATTAAAGAAAGGTTCTGGGTTCATCAGTGACAATGTTGACTACCATCATTTTGACTCGTTTCTGTTGTTTAAAACGAAACATAAATTGTGTTTACAGTTTCAAACTGAGTTACAAGTTAAAATTGTCTGTGGTGTGCTTAACTTGTATTGAACTCAAAACATTCCTTTAAGCCAGTTACATGCTGTCATAAATGATTTGCTTATGCTGAACGCCTCATTAAATCTATTTTTTACTGCTGTGTAAGCATCTGTTTGTAAGTGTTTCATTTTAAATATATTATTAGATACTGGCTGAAGATGTTCATTATGTTGCTGTAGCAGCAAATTCATTTTAAACCACAATAATTATTCAGCCAAGCCTTATTGCATTATTTTGTGACTGTTGGACTCACTCAACCCTGAGTTTATTTAGTTTGGCTGTATGAACTCTCTGCCAGGGTGAGCGAGGTGTACCTGGAGTACCAGGAGATGCTGGAGAGAAAGGAGAACCTGGTATTGGAATCACCGGACCACCTGTAAGTACCTGTTTGGTTTTAATCTTAACTACATTGTCCTTCACAAACACTCAAATTGTCTTCATTTAAAGGGATAGTGCACATAAAAAATTAAAATTCTGTGATCATTTACTCAACCTCATATTGTTCTTAACTTTATTTTGTGAAGAACAAAAGAAGATAAGCTGCAGTTTCAGTCTGTTCCACTTGGAATCTAGTGTACAAGTCAATTGACAAACTATAATGGTACTTTTTGTCAGAATTGGAGCTGACACTGGATTTATTTTGTTCCACTGAGTCATACAGGTTTGCTAAAACACAAACACTTTAGTTACCACTTTAATTTCATTCACAAAGTTCAAACTATATAAAATCATTCCAAGTAGATTTAGATTTTAGCATTTTAGTAAATCCATATCAGACTGAAAACAGTAGTATTATAAGAAAGTGTAGTGATTAATATGAAATAATTTTATTCTTTTTTTTTTTTTTTTTGTAGGGTCTGATGGGACCTAAAGGGGAAACAGGAATTCCGGTAAAGGACTAATTAACATCCAAAAATCAACAATTAAATGTAGACCAAACATGTAAATTATGTCACTGTGCTTAATATATTTACACCTTAATATTATTTATTTTTCTGGAAGTTAAACTCTAGAAGTTAAACAAGTTAACACAGAGACTGAATGTAGATTGTGTTTAATATGTTGAAGCCAAGGAAGTGAATTTACATGATGGTGTTATTTTCACAGGGTCCTCGTGGACCAGCAGGGACAGTTGGATTGCCAGGAAATATGGTGAGAAGTGCTTTTAATTCTTTGCATTCATATCATGTCAAAAGGTGGAAATGTCCCAATATGTACAGTATATGTATTAATTATATTATTTGAAGAATATTTACCTTGAATATTCTTATATTCATACATGTGTTTGTTTCTTAATCTGAAAGGGACCTCCAGGCCCACAAGGAAGACCAGGGCCCCCTGGACCTCCCGGAGAACCGGTTCGTAACATTTTTATTTTATTTATTTTTTTACTGACATGCTGATATTGCCTTTTTCTGAACAGTCTTAGAAACAGTCTTGTTAATATCGAGTTGTGCAGCTGTTTTGTTTGTTTCTGCTTCACTAATGAAAATAGTTGGATTACGGCCTTGACATTGCACTTCATGGAGAATAACATAAATATTTGTGTTTGTATTGCATCTCATTTTTTAATGCTGTATCAAATGCTGATCTAAATAATGTTTCCCTTTCAGACAGCACTACCCATTGTGGGAGACATGGGGACATTACTGAAGGTACTGTTTCATCCAGCTGTCTGTCCTCCTCTGCACTTATTTCTACTGCAGTCTATTGGACGCTGAACGTTAGATGTATGACTTATAATAAACAGAGCTAAAATAAATAAATAAAAGATGTTGAATTTACAATTAGACCTCATGCACCCAAAAAAGTTTCCTTTTAGAGGCATATCAAGACTTTTGCAGACTTGGAAACCTGACATCTCAAAACTGTGTTCTCTTCAGTCAGACTGTGTATCTTAAGACAGATCTAACCCTGTGTTACCTAGAGGAAGCTTATTTTTCCTCTATAAAACTGGAAGATTTCAGAAGCTTTGCTTTTAAGCATGTTTTATTAATTATTTAACTGTCTGATGTATTGCTGTCTTTGAAACTCTTTATATTCATGTATATTCAGTGTTTAGAAAAAGAAAAAACACTATAAGTACATTCTGATCTGTCTTCCTCCTCCACTGCTCTTTATGTTTCTGTTTGGGCATCATGCATTCATCTCTTTGCGACTGAAGTAACTTCTGACAAGATAAATGCCCATTTGCTGAAATACTGATGCAGTGAGATTCTTAGGAGTGAACTGTCAACCACAACAACACATTGAGCTACTTACAAGAGCTAATGTACTGTAGTTCATCTCCAGTGTAGATTCATACACAAAGAAAAGAAAAATGCATCAAAACATACTTAAATGTCAAAAGAACAAGCGCATGACTGCATTCTACAGAGTTTGATTTGGAGCTGGAGTCAAAGATGGATGGATGGAAGGACGGACGGACGGACGATGGACAGATAGATAGATAGACAGACAGCCAGACAGACAGACAGACAGCCCCCGACTAAAGATTTTCCTATTCAACTGTTACTTTTTCATTTAAGCCATTATTCGGTTAGTTGGGGAGAAATACTAAATCATAATATTGAGCATTTAAAATATAAATTACATGCTCCAGCACACGCATAAAGCTTGCCCCAGCGACACCGGAAAACATTGCATTAACCGTTTCTGAGATCAGAACATAAACAAAATAAATAACCTATAATTATTGCCTAAATAACAGCCTTGTCTTAAAAACCGAAATATTTTTAAAATGTAGAACATAAATATAAATTACAAACAAATGAATAAATATACTGCGAACTGAAATAGTTAAAAGAAAAATATCAGTGCAAACATAATCAGGCTGACGGAAAAGTATAGCCTTAACATCAAATGAAAACTCGGGTCAGAACACAAACAAAATAAATATACATTATATAAAAATGAATAAAATATATAGCAGCAAACTGAAACACAACAATATGGACTATTAGGCTATACCTGACTCACGTCACAATTTTTTTTCCCTCCGATCTCTGTCTTCACATACTGTATTATGAGAAAGGAACACAAATTTGTCCATGTTGTCGGGGAGAAGTGAGCTCCGTGTCTTGCTCACAATGATGCCGGTGTTGTGCTGAATTTCGACCCCATGCCAAATTATTACCCCCCTCGTTGAAGTCGCCACCAGATTGCCTAATCCTAACCCCTCCCCCATACCTACTCGTATACCTACCAATACTGGGGGGATTATAATCTGGCAGGGGGTCGAAATTTGGCACAACACCGGCCTTTGAGAAGATGTGCGCCAATGGCGTAGACATGGAAGTAAAGTTGCATGTGTCGTACAGTAAGTGTGGTAATAATTTAGCTTCCACACTAAGCAAAAACTCTTGGATATGCGCCTAATATTGGCACACACTTATCTAGGTTAACGTTAGAACGAGAAGCCATGTAAAGTGGCTAAATTAGACTACATGTTTTGAATGATAACTCATGTTTAAGGTTGCACATCACCTTTTTGAGGTCATTTTTACCCTCTCAAAATGTTCTCACAATTTGGATTTTCTGCCTAACGTATTATTGAATGGAACAGCCGTGTTAAAGATCGGTCACTGCAAGACTTCGCCAATTCCTGTCGAGTTCTTTTTTCTGCGACTAACCGATGGATGGATGGATGGATGGATGGATGGATGGATGGATGGATGGGTGGTTGGATGGGTGGATGGATGGATGGGTGGATGGATGGATGGGTGGACAGATAGGTTGGTGGATGGATGGATGGACGGACGGACGGACGATGGACAGATTTTAATATTTACACCACTTCTAATATTGATTGCTATCAGGATGTGAAGAGAGTTTCAACCAGTATAACAAAAAGTGTTTATGAAAAACTGCCTACCCTAGCTTTAAAAGAATAATTCAACCAAAAATATAAAAGTCATAAAGTCATCAGACTCATATCATTCCTCTTATTATGGCTTATCTTTTGTGAAATAAAAAAAGAACAAAAAAAACTACATAAATATTCTATAAAAGTTGTTCGCATAGCTTGTCATATATTTTACGATTTTAGATAGCATTATTTTATTTTATTTTATTTTTTTGTATTATTATTTATTTATTACATTTAGCAGTATAATTCATCATACACTTTGTATGGAATAGAGCAGCTGTAACATTATTGTTAAAAAATCTGAAACAAAATTTTGCTGGCTGAACTATTCCTTTAAATTAATTCATTTTATTCATTTAATGAAGCTCTGATACATATTTTTACAGCGAAATCTAAAAATGTCAAAGCACTCTATGTAAGTTTGTGTTACATTTTCTCCCTTTTCAAAATCTGTTGAATTTCTAAATGTGTACAAATGTCCTATTTCTCCTTTAATGCTAAACCTCTGCTGCTATATCGGTCACATGCTATTTGCTAATTGTCAGTCTTGCACAAAGACTATAATATATAAATGCACTTTCTGAACTGTCCTGCACTTATTGAGCAGGTTGGACTAATGCACTAGTAAATTGCTACCTTCAGAGACACGCTGGTGCCATGCGCGAAAAGTGCATCCAGTGTGAAATGTCAGCGTAATCCCTGCGACCCATTACGGTAACCCTTTGATTCTGCTTCCCAGGTATACAGTTACATACTTTAAAGAGCAGAAGAGAAAAGGGCTGCTTACTTAGTCCCCGAGTTTAAAACTGCTTTTGAAAGCACCTTCGCTTTAGCTTTTCCTGTTTCTCTCTGTATCATTGGGCAAATGTATTGAGTTGAATGCACCAGGCTGACAAGGTTAAAATCTGGTGGAGAAAGGCTTTGATAAGAAAAAAAAAAAATTTACTTCTCTAATGCATGCCTTTTATGAAGTTCTCTGCCTTTAAGTTGTTTGTATCTCTGAGTTTGACCTTTACCTTTTTAGCAATGTGCAAAGCTAGCCATATGTGTCTCTGAAAGCTGGTAAAAGCAAATATCCAGATGGGCAGACATGAATCCTACACAGATTATGCTATAAAGGTCAATATACAGAAACAGATAAATGTTTTGTAGAGCTCATGATCACAAGTAAGGACTCTGAAGTCTGTTTAGTGTATTTCCACAGGAAGTTCAGTTGTCCTTTAGTGGAAATGAGATGGAGGTGAAATGAATCCTCCTCATAATATTTCAGAATATCTGATATGAATTGAGAATTGGAAGGAAGCTTTATGACATAGATATATCACTTCTCAAAATAAAAAGATTCCAGTGACACAACTTAATTCCATGTCAAAGGATAAGTTGTATCATTGGTGAATTTTTAAACCATGTTGAAGTAAAATATGGAGATGAATAAGTTTTTTTTTTCTCTGCTACCATTTTGAGAAAATTTTTAATTTTAATAGTATATAGCTAATCAGTAGACCAATAATTTACATTGTTTGCTAATTTACTAATTGTTTACATTGTTTACTAATTTACTCTTAAATTTAATTTAAACCTGGATAAGTTTGAATTTGAAATAAAATTCCTTTTGCATGCCAAAATTTACTTAAATATGCAAAAAGCAAAAAAAAAAAAATTATAATAATTTTCTCATCTACATTTAATCACATGCATCTGTATATGAGGGATCCTTTCTAAATATGTGGATTTAACAGAAAGCTTTATTTTGAAATGTGCTGAATCCAGAGCTCATCTGACCAGAAGGAGAATAATATTAAAGGAGAGAAAGTTGGATTGCTGCACCTTACATTGTGTGTGCGTGTGTGTGTTGTTGGCAGAATGCCTGCAGTGTGTGTCAGACCAGAGTACCAGGATTACCAGGGCAGAAAGGAGAAAAAGGTTCCCCTGGAGTTTCAGGTATCCCAGGAATGGATGGAGAAAAGGTAAAAATGGCTGATATTTAATCTCCTCACTAATTAATATTCTGCTCCTCCACCTGAGATTCTCTAGCACAGAGTCATCTTTTCTGGCTGATGCAGTGAATGACTTGTTTATAAATGATACCATTTTAGACACAAAGGCTCAAGAAGTATCTGCGTACACACGAAACCACTGAAACGACTCAAAACGATGTAGTATACATGCCAGACCAGTATGTGGCGCTGTAATTCTGCCACAGAGATACACTTAAAACAGCGAATAAGACTTGGAGCATGCGCATAAACCTTGCGCGCTGTATACAAACTATAGTAACGCTTAGAAATAACGCTTTATTTTGGCTCAGTAGCTTCTGCAGCATGATCACAAGCATCTAGAGTCTGCTGTTGTTGTTGCTGTTTTGTGCTGTTAGCGCGTTAGACTAGGGTCGACACGTGGGGTGATGACATCATCGTTTCACAAAATATACGGATTGGCTGTCCACATGAAAATGCAAGGGCGGCTTTTTCAGATTTATCCACTCTGGGACCCGGTTTCAAAAAATAGCGGTTTCACCTTCCGAAAACGCCGGATCCGTGTGGATGAAACGCCTATCCTATACAAAATTTGTGCGTATTCACAGAAACGCGTCTTCGTGTGGACGGGGCCAAAAACACCAGACATTTCTGCAGTCGTTTTTTTTATAAATATATATATATACATGTGTACAGTTGTGGTCAGAATTATTGGCACCCTTGGTAAATACGATCAAAGATGACTTTGAAAATAAATCTGCATTGTTTATTCTTTTGATCTTTAATTCATAAAATTAGCAAAAATCTAACCTTTCATTGAAGGAAAAGAATTGAAAGTGGGGGAAAATCACATTATGAAATAAATGTTTTTCTCCAAAATACATTGGCCGCAATTATTGGCACCCTTTTATTCAATACTTTTTGCATCCTCCTTTTGCCAAGAAAACAGGTCTGACTCTTCTCCTATAATGCCTGATGAGTTTGGAGAACACCTGACAAGAGATCAGAGACCATTCCTCCATACAGAATCTCTCCAGATCCTTCAGATTCCCAGCTCCATGTTGGTGCTTCTATTCATTTCACTCCACTCATTCTCTTTAGGTTTCAGAAGCTTCATTTTGTGCTCAGTGACACATTTTTGTGTTGGTTTTGATGTTTGATTTGGATCATTGTCCTGATGGAAGATCCAACCACGGCCCATTATAAGATTTCTAGCAGAAGCGGTCAGGTTTTGATTTTTTTTATCTGTTGGTATTTGCTAGAATCCATGATGCCATGTATCTGAACAATATGTCCAGGACCTCCAGCAGAAAAATAGGCCCACAACATTAAAGATCCAGTGTTATATTTAACCGTGGGCATGGGGTACTTTTTATCCATGTGTGCACCAAACCCATCTGGTGGGTTTGCTGCCAAAAAGCTCTTGTTTTAGTTTCATCTGACAATAGAAGCCGGATCCCGTTTGAAGTTCCAGTCGTGTCTGACAACTGAATATTCTGGAGATTGTTTCTGGATGAGAGCAGAGTATTTTTCTTGAAACACTCCTGAACAACTTGTGGGGATGTAGGTGCTGTTTGATCATTTTTTTTAGTCTTTCTGAGACTCAAGACTCAACTAATCTCTGCAATTCTCCAGCTGTGATTCTTGGAGAGTCTTTGGCCACTCAAACTTTCCTCCTCACCGTGCATTAGGACGATTTAGACACACGTCCTCTTCCAGGCAGATTTTTAACATCTTTAGTTGATTGGAACTTCTTAATTATTGCCCTGATAGTGGAAATGGGGATTTTCAATGCTTTATCTGTTTTCTTATAGCCATTTTCTATTTTGTGAAGCTCAACAATCTTTTGCTGCACATCAGAACTATATTCTTTGGTTTTTCTCATTGTGATAAAAGATTAAGGGAATTTGGCCTTTGTGTTTCCTCATGTTTATACTCATGAGTCATGGTCATGGCTGGACAATATCATGTTCATGATCACCCTGGTTTGCTAAAAACAAAATGTAAATATGAATGGGAGTATACTTCAGAGATATTTTACTCATAAATTCTAGGGGTGCCAATAATTGTGGCCAACGTGTTGTGGAGAAAACATTTATTTCATAATGTGATTTTCCCCCCTACACTTTCAATTCTTTTCCTTCAATGAAAGGTTAGATTTTTGCTAATTTTATGAATTAAAGATCAAAAGGATAAACAATGCAGATTTATTTTTACAGTCATCTTTGATCATATTTACCAAGAGTGCCAATAATTCTGACCACAACTTTATATAATATAAAGTTTTTAAGATTTGCTCTACAACAGCCCCAAGTAGCATCACAAGTCACCCTTAAAAATGTATGCATGTTCAATGCTCGAAGTGGGCCGGTATGCACCAGCACTTCTACATTTCAAGCTGCTGTGTACCCTCACATTTTCTTGCGTACCGACCCTTCTCACATGTTGCCAGTACCAGGGGCGTCACTTTTCTAACCAATAATAATAACTTTTCTAAATAATAATGAACCAGCAGCTGATTGTGACATTTATAGCCTCAGTAAAGGCAAAGCACGTGGACTATGTCAGAAATAGAACGGGGAATCCGTTTACTGTCGGGAATTTGTTGCGTCGCATCGCACCACATCCAGTGTAGACAATATAACTGATTATAATGGGAACTATTGTCTTTTGACGTATTGCGTCGTGCCGCTCGCGTACAGATTTTTGCCCCAATTTGCAGTCTGGACTACAATAGTTGCTGAAAGACTGTGATTTTTTTTTTTTTTTTACATTTTTTATACAGTCTATAACAGCGCCATTTACCTCTAACTCCAGTTGTATTCTGTAGAGTCCATCCTGACCGTATCTACATACCCAAGACTGCATCCAAATGTGCTTGGCTCGTTTTTCTTTTACAACTCGGTACACACAGTCATCTTCTGCACATCCATGTTTGTTTTATCTGTTATGCGTCTCCTAGCAACAAAGCATGTGTTTCTGTGTGATTTGTTGTGTTCAGAATGATTTCAAAGTCTGGAAGTGTATGGTCCTCAGTCATTTAGTGTATGATGCCCAGTTTTTCTCTGGACATCATAAAGTTGTGTAGTGTATTCCAGCCTTATGTGTTCAAATAATATTTTGGGCCACTGCATATTCTTGTGTCTGTTCTGTGGATCTGGCTTCTTATATTCTATGTTGGCTTCGACAGGGGGATCAGGGTCTGCGGGGCCCAGCTGGTAATCCCGGAAAAGAGGGTCCGAAGGTAAGCCACCCTAAATCACAGATTAGAGAACAGAATTGTGTGATCCGTACACACGAGCCCCAGATATCCACAGACTTTCCTTTAGCTGTAATTCTTTTTGGAAGTACAATCTCATGCATTTCTTCCATTACAACAAGGTGTTATGAGGTAAAACATTTTTATAAATGGTGCAACAATTAAAGCAAAACAAATAGTTTATATACAGTACAGTACAGTGCCTGAATGCGAGACATTCAGTGACAGGCAAGAATTGAGGCCAAAGGAAAAGCATTAATAATATATGAGATCTTTCTTTAGAGAGAAACTACATCAAAAGTGTGTACTTCCTGTCTCAGTGATTGTTTATCTGTCTCGTCAACATATAGGGAGTGAAGGGCGAGAGAGGCTTTCCTGGTCCAATGGGGGACAAGGGTGATGAGGTGAGTTATCAGAATAACACTGTTTCCATTGAACGTGTGCGGCTTGGTGCAATGCGACATAGATAAACGGATCCTGTTATAGTTAGTGGAGATTTCTGTCACACTTGACTATACAGCTACACCAGTCACTTTATTTTCCCTGTTTGTCTGAAATAAACAAATTGTATTATCGGATTGCTGTTCATATATGTATTTAAATAACTTCTGAATGTTATATAATTTGTTTATGTCCTATATATATATATATAGGACATAAACAGCATTTAAATAACTTCTGACTGTTATATAATTTGTTTATGTCCTATATTTATTTATTTATTTATGAATGAATGAATGAGAATCAAGCATTTTACAAGCAAGCGTACATATAATCAAACATGCCATGGTTTTTATATATATATATATATAAATAAACAGAAAAACTTTGTAAAATTGCATAGTTCGTATCACTTTTAGGTTTTTTACTTTTAAATATTGTTTCCAAATATTTTTTCCCCTTCTTTTATTTAATTTTTTCCTTCTGTAGGTTTCCAAGTAATGTTGAAAGACAACAAAAAAAAATGCAAATCTAAGAAAAAGAAGCAAGGGACAAACAATTATGTCCAATAATTTATATCATCTTTAGTTTTTTATTTTTATCTATTTGCATTTTTAGCAATACTAACATTAGAAGGAAGTGTATTTTGCTCGTCTAAGACAGTTGGACCAATGGATTTTCATTAATAATAAAATAGGAATTTATTTTCAGCACATTTATTTTCATTTTATTGTTGTTAAAGTCTAGCCTCAAACTTGCAGTTGATTGGTCCAGGGTTAAAGAATGCATTATCATACAATTCAATTATTATCACTATATTTTTTTGTTGAGTTTTTGAGCTATGATCTGAAATTTTCTGTTTCCAGGGGACCCCAGGTGTGCCGGGATTGCCTGGATCCACAGGCCGTATAGGTGCACCGGTGAGGAATTATGCCTTCATATTTTCTATATGCTTTCCTGTAGCTCAGTGGTTAGAGCATGGCACTAGCAATGCCAAGGTCATGGGTTCGATCCCAGGGATTGCACATACTCAGATACAAATGTATAGTATAATGCAATGTAAGTCGCTTTGGATAAAAGCGTCTGCCAAATGCATAAATATAAATATAAATATATATGGGGCTTAGTTTAGTTCCTTGGCAATCTTTTTCTTCCCAACATTTTGTCTAATCAAAATTATCCTCTGCATCCAGGGACTTCTTGGCAGACCAGGACCTGTTGGCCCCCCAGGACCAAAGGGAGAACGGGTAAGCATAATCACATTATAATTTCTGCTTTAATATAATATTAAGGACCTTCAAAAATTATGATGATGTTATTCCAAACCATCTTCTTTGTGTGAACCACATAGCGTTCACACTACTCTTTTCCATAGAATGTAAATTAATGGAGATAGTCAAAGTCGAGTGAATAAGTGAACACAAGATTTGAGGGCTGAGATTGAAGGAAAAATGAATAACAAATTAAAATTTGGACCGTTTCTTTGACATGTGGCCTTAGAAGACCTGACATATGGTGCAAATGGACCACTTTTATGGTGGCTTCATATATTTTTTTTAAGCTCTAAAATTGCTCATTTTGTCTATTGTCATTATTTACTCAGACCAAACTAAATAAAATTATTATTATTATTATGATATCATCCATTATGTATAAAATGTTAAATGTTTTGTTTAAATATTCTGCAATTATATTGAATTTCAGAGGGGGATAAAGACAAAATGTGATGCACATCTTTTTCTGTTCTCACTTTCCCCAACATTATAATTTGTTGACCCATCTGCATCAGTATGAGTCGCACACACTGTCTGATAAATGGCTGAAGTAATACTCTCAAAAGCGGTTAGCGGGAGATAGTGAATATGCCGCTCGATGTGTTCGACGAGCTTGTGTGGTGCCCTGCAGTGTGCAGATATGCACTAGAAAAGGAATAGAGGCATTTTTCAACATTTTCATCAGCTGGTCGGCTCCGCTGAGAGCCAACGGAATAAGAGCCAAGGGGCACCGAGTCTATCCTAAACTTCCAAAGGCTCTATCTGAATCCTGTTATTATTCACACCATTTGCTAACACTGCAGCTTGGTTTTGGCCCTGACTCTCAGTGCAATCACATACTGTGTTTAGAGAGGCAGAGTTTGTGTTATGTAAAAAAAAGAGATGTCTTTTTATTTCAGGGCAGCGAAGGACAGCAAGGTAGACCCGGACCTCCTGGACCTCCTGTAAGTTCTGGTGCTGATTGCAAGTGTTTAGGATGACTTAGCTTAAAATTTAAAGGCGTGGAATGTTTAAAGTGCGCATTTTCTCCATCACTAGGAATTGCAAATGGAATTGCAAAACCAATGAATGCTTTCCAACAGTTTTCCATAAAACTTCCACTTGTCTTTCATTGGTCGCAACCAGATAGATATTTTATTAGGTTATCTGAACTTTTACTCAAGTACTCGACTGATCAATGGTTACCAATGGTTTACTCCTCTGCATATTAAAATGGAATAGGAGAATTGCACTCTTCAGCTATAAATGATTTATGAGATCCCAGGGAAATTTTTTTTGTGTTTATTTATATTTATAATTTCTTTCACAGTTAGCAATTTGTATTCCCAACAAAATGAAAAGGGTGGTTGATTATGATTTCACTTTTTTAACTTTAGTTATAGTGTAATGTTGCTGTTAGAGCATAAACAACATCTGCAAAGTTACGACGCTCAAAGTTCAATGCAAAGGGAGATATTTTCTTTTAAAGAATTCTCTATTTAAGGACTACCAAAAATGGCTGGTAGGGACTACAACGAGCTTCTTCCCGAGTTGGTGACATCTTTAACCCTAACATTTACATAAACCCTGCCCCAGAGAACACGCAACAAAGGGGTTGAGGCCATGTTATAGCAATACAGTACGTAACACAAATGCAATAGCATGTCATAAAAGCAAGATGACAACATGACAAGTTATAACCGTAATTAAACTAAACTATACCTGTTCTATCTTCATGTAGCATATATTCTCTGACTCTGTAGGATCCTAAACAGTTCCCACATGAGCGATTTATAGATTATCTTGACAGAATATCAGCT
The DNA here is from genome assembly GCA_003731715.1 of Anabarilius grahami. Taxonomy (NCBI): domain Eukaryota; kingdom Metazoa; phylum Chordata; class Actinopteri; order Cypriniformes; family Xenocyprididae; genus Anabarilius; species Anabarilius grahami. The sequence goes on along the minus strand of RJVU01065935.1, from coordinate 2,969,649 downwards.
ACTTAAATTCATCAACTAACCAAGAAACGTCCTGTTGCATTCTACATGTTGTCACTTCTTTTTGAGTCTCTCCATCATTGTCCGACTCCGGTTTGAACATAAAAGGCTGAACAGTTTCTGACATTTTAAGTGAGTCTGTGTGAGGTAATCGTTGCTGCTAAGCTAACACAAGCTCTTGAAACTCCGCCCTCTTCTTGAGAGCAGCTCATTTGCATTTAAAGGGACACACACAAATGAGCGTTTTTGCTCACCCTCAAAAATTGACAAATTTAATCATGCTATAAAAAATTATCTGTGGGTTATTTTGAGCTAGAATTTCACATACACACTCTGGGGACATCAGAGACTTATTTTACATCTTGTAAAAGTGGCATTACATAACCCCTTTAATACGATTAACCTTATAAAACCTACTTATCATATTTTATACATAGGCCTCTAAATTATCAAAATGATAAACATATATTTCCAATTTAGTCTTTGGAATAAAATTGAGGTGGGTTTTTTTTCCACTCCTCATTCTCACTATATCATGATATATTGGCCATAAAAACCTGATTTATAAAATGAAACAAAACGTAAAACATGTAAATGTGCTGCAAAATCTATTTTCTTTAGCAATAATGAAATGAACAATTGAAATTTACTACAATAGATTTTGCACAGTATGCAATGCTCTAACTGACACATTAAATTTTCAGCCATAATTTCATAACCACATCAATTGAACATTCCAACCCATTTCTTGGACCAATAAATACAAACGAAAATGGCAACTTTATATTCATAGTTTGTTTTCCTTTCAGTCACACTTTAGTTTAGTTTAAGGTCCAATTCTCGCTATTAACAAACTGTTAACTACAAGTAACCACAAGTATACAAGTACAAGTAACCACAAGTGTGTATGTGTGTGTGTGTGTGTGTATATATATATATATATATATATATACACACATATACACAGGTGCTGGTCATGTAATTAGAATATCATCAAAAAGTTGATTTTATTTCACTAATTCCATTCAAAAAGTGAAACTTGTATATTATATTCATTCATTACACACAGACTGATATATTTCAAATGTTTATTTATTTTAATTTTGATGATTATAACTGACAACTAAGGAAAATCCCAAATTCAGTATCTCAGAAAATTAGAATATTAAGACCAATACAAAGAAAGGATTTTTAGAAATCTTGGCTAACTGAAAAGTATGAGCATGTACAGCACTCAATACTTAGTTGGGGCTCCTTTTTCCTGAATTACTGCAGCAATGCGGCGTGGCATGGAGTCGATCAGTCTGTGGCACTGCTCAGGTGTTATGAGAGCCCAGGTTGCTCTTATAGTGGCCTTCAGCTCTTCTGCATTGTTGGGTCTGGCATATCGCATCTTCCTCTTCACAATACCCCATAGATTTTCTATGGGGTTAAGGTCAGGCGAGTTTGCTGGCCAATTAAGAACAGGGATACCGTGGTCCTCAAACCAGGTAGCTTTGGCACTGTGTGCAGGTGCCAAGTCCTGTTGGAAAATGAAATCTGCATCTCCATAATGTTGGTCAGCAGCAGGAAGCATGAAGTGCTCTAAAACTTCCTGGTATACGGCTGCGTTGACCTTGGACCTTAGAAAACACAGTGGACCAACACCAGCAGATGACATGGCACCCCAAACCATCACTGACTGTGGAAACTTTACACTGGACCTCAAGCAACGTGGATTGTGTGCCTCTCCTCTCTTCCTCCAGACTCTGGGACCCTGATTTCCAAAGGAAATGCAAAATTTACTTTCATCAGAGAACATAACTTTGGACCACTCAGCAGCAGTCCAGTCCTTTTTGTCTTTAGCCGCTTCTGACGCTGTCTGTTGTTCAAGAGTGGCTTGGCACAAGGAATGCGACAGCTGAAACCCATGTCTTGCATACGTCTGTGCGTAGTGGTTCTTGAAGCACTGACTCCAGCTGCAGTCCACTCTTTGTGAATCTCCCCCACATTTTTGAATGGGTTTTGTTTCACAATCCTCTCCAGGGTGCGGTTATCCCTATTGCTTGTACACTTTTTTTCTACCACATCTTTTCCTTCCCTTCGCCTCTCTATTAATATACTTGGACACAGAGCTCTGTGAACAGCCTCTTTTGCAATGACCTTTTGTGTCTTGCCCTCCTTGTGCAAGGTGTCAATGGTCATCTTTTGGAAAACTGTCAAGTCAGCAGTCTTGCGCATGATTGTGTAGCCTAAAGAACTAGACTGAGAGACCATTTAAAGGCCTTTGCAGGTGTTTTGAGTTAATTAGCTGATTAGAGTGTGGCACCAGGTGTCTTCAATATTGAACCTTTTCACAATATTCTAATTTTCTGAGATACTGAATTTGGTATTTTCCTTAGTTGTCAGTTATAATCATCAAAATTAATCTGTGTAATGAATGAATATAATATACAAGTTTCACTTTTTGAATGAAATTAGTGAAATAAATAAACTTTTTGATGATATTTTAATTATATGACCAGGATCTGTGTGTATATATATATATATACACACATACACACATACATCACACACACACACACTTGTATACAGTGGGTACGGAAAGTATTCAGACCCCCTTAAATCTTTCACTCTTTGTTATATTGCAGCCATTTGCTAAAATCATTTGTTAATTTTTTTTCCTCATTAATGTGTACACAGCACCCCATATTGACAGAAAAACACAGAATTGTTGACATTTTTGCAGATTTATTAAAAAAGAAAAACTGAAATATCACATGGTCCTAAGTATTCAGACCCTTTGCTCAGTATTTAGTAGAAGCAACCTTTTGATCTAATACAGCCATAAGTCTTTTTGGGAAAGATGCAACAAGTTTTTCACACCTGGATTTGGGGATCCTCTGCCATTGCACCTTGCAGATCCTCTCCAGTTCTGTCAGGTTGGATGGTAAACGTTGGTGGACAGCCATTTTTAGGTCTCTCCAGAGATGCTCAATTGGGTTTAAGTCAGGGCTCTGGCTGGGCCATTCAAGAACAGTCACGGAGTTGTTGTGAAGCCACTCCTTCGTTATTTTAGCTGTGTGCTTAGGGTCATTGTATTGTTTGGAAGGTAAACCTTCGGCCCAGTCTGAGGTCCTGAGCACTCTGGAGAAGGTTTTCGTCCAGGATATCCCTGTACTTGGCCGCATTCATCTTTCCCTCGATTGCAACCAGTCGTCCTGTCCCTGCAGCTGAAAAACACCCCCACAGCATGATGCTGCCACCACCATGCTTCACTGTTGGGACTGTATTGGACAGGTGATGAGCAGTGCCTGGTTTTCTCCACACATACCGCTTAGAATTAAGGCCAAAAAGTTCTATCTTGGTCTCATCAGACCAGAGAATCTTATTTCTCACCATCTTGGAGTCCTTCAGGTGTTTTTTAGCAAACTCCATGCGGGCTTTCATGTGTCTTGCACTGAGGAGAGGCTTCCGTCGGGCCACTCTGCCATAAAGCCCCGACTGGTGGAGGGCTGCAGTGATGGTTGACTTTCTACAACTTTCTCCCATCTCCCGACTGCATCTCTGGAGCTCAGCCACAGTGATCTTTGGGTTCTTCTTTACCTCTCTCACCAAGGCTCTTCTCCTCCGATAGCTCAGTTTGGCCGGACGGCCAGCTCTTGGAAGGGTTCTGGTCGTCCTAAACATCTTCCATTTAAGGATTATGGAGGCCACTGTGCTCTTAGGAACCTTAAGTTTAGCAGAAATTTTTTTGTAACCGTGGCCAGATCTATGCCTTGCCACAATTCTGTCTCTGAGCTCTTCAGGCAGTTCCTTTGACCTCATGATTCTCATTTGCTCTGACATGCACTGTGAGCTGTAAGGTCTTATATAGACAGGTGTGTGGCTTTCCTAATCAAGTCCAATCAGTATAATCAAACACAGCTGGACTCAAATGAAGGTGTAGAACCATCTCAAGGATGATCAGAAGAAATGGACAGCACCTGAGTTAAATATATGAGTGTCACAGCAAAGGGTCTGAATACTTAGGACCATGTGATATTTCAGTTTTTCTTTTTTAATAAATCTGCAAAAATGTCAACAATTCTGTGTTTTTCTGTCAATATGGGGTGCTGTGTGTACATTAATGAGGAAAAGAAATGAACTTAAATGATTTTAGCAAATGGCTGCAATATAACAAAGAGTGAGAAATTTAAGGGGGTCTGAATACTTTCCGTACCCACTGAATATATCTAAGTAACCAAGTAAGTAACCACCTAGCAACATGCTAAAAACCTTATAAACCTGTTCCTTTCAGGGTGTTCCATTTGCAGAGGGCAATGGGATGAGCAGTCTTTATAAGCTTCAGGTAAAACTTACACCTGATACTAAAACACAATCACGGTATTTTACTATGTAATTTTATTTGTCATATTGTTCATTTTGATAAACTGCCGCTATTATTATTATTTTCTTTTTTACAGAATGGAGCGGCTAATACAGGCCCACCCGGACCACCCGGGCCTCCGGTATGCTTTTATTTTTTTATTTTTTTCAAATTATGTCCCACATAAAACAAAAATCTGTTTTGAAGATAACTTACCACAGGGAATCAGTTGTTGCACTTTTAATAAATTTTAAATGTCATTACACAAAGAAGCTACATTGTTTTGGGAATCTGTATTCGGTTTAGCTGCTGTCTGCCCCTGTTTTCAAGAGTTTTACACAGCATGATTTGAAGGACGGATCACGGCCACACAGACACAAATCTGAAACTCAGACAATGACATTAGCCCAAAGGGAGAAGGGCAAAACAAACCCGTCACACATAGTCAACAATGAAGCTGCTTATAAAGAAGGGGTAATTGAAATGCAGTGCTTTAACAGGGAGGGAAATAATATATATATAACAGAGCTTTTCTGCCCAAGCGGAATCATCCGATTAGCTTATCAACACAGCGACACGCACACTTATCTACTCTGTATGTAATATGTCCTTCCTTTCCATGAAGAACAAGAGTGTATTCCCTCCTGGGCCATCTTTAGCAGACCGCCCAGAACTCTGAAAAATGCTAAACCCTTATCAGCAGGTCTGAAAGAGGACACTCTCCAATCTCCCTTCTCACTGTGATAGACACAAGGAGCTGCTTACAAGTCCCCCGGGGTGCTTTGTTTCGGGTTTATCCTCAGCTGAACCTGTTTTAAGTGGGACGTGCCTCCTCCTGTTGATGTGCCACAGCGAGGGAATGCACTCAGACAAAGCTCACTTAAACTTCATTTGAACTTCATTTGAACAATCAAGAGGCTTGTGGATGGGAGAAAGAATGATGTGACGGGGTTATGTCAGCATGCAGAGTCCTGATATATTAGCTCACTGGTGTGCTAAAGGGTAAAATTGGCTTTCGAATGTAATATTCAATCATGTTTTATGAGGGAAATAAGGTAAATTGGAGCCACTCTTGGCTGTCATCTCAAAAAGTGTCTCAATGTGCCTTAATTCACATTAGTGTGTTTCATGTCTAATGCAGCTCTGTGTAGGCTCTGTTCCACAACCTAGCATGCCTTTTCGGCTACTACTGTCTACATACTGTAGGCAGATACCTTCTAAGGCAGCATCCTAAGCATCATGGAACCTCATAAGTGAATGATTTGAAACACTCTGCATAGGCATAAATAGTCACCCATGCATATCACACAACTAGTGTTATTTTGATGCCTTGAATTGCTAGATACTGAATTAAAGTAGCCTGTACCCCACTTTTGAACGAAAATCCAAGAATATTACATACACACTAAAATAGATTAATTTCTAAAATAGATATATTTCATGAAGACCATAACTTTACTATCTGCAGTTATGGTCTCATTTGAAAGAAGACACTTGGCAGTGGAATTAAAAATGAATATAAAAGAAATTATTTATCTATCGTTCTATCTATCGTTCTATCGTTCTTTCCATTCATCGTTCTATCTATCGTTCTATCATTCTATCTGTCGTTCTTTCTATTGTTCTTTCCATCCATCCATCCATCCTTTTATCTATCATTCTATCTCTGTTGTTCTTTCCATCCATCCATCGTTCTGTCGCTCTATCTATCATTCTGTCTCTGTCGTTCTTTCCATCCATCCATCCATCCATTGTTCTTTCTGTCTATCTATCTTTTACTCTTTATCTCTGTCGTTCTTTCTGTCTATGTATGTTCTATCGTTCTATCTGTCATTCCATCCATCCATCCATCCATCCATTAGTTGATTTTATTAAATTTACTTTTACAAAATGTACTTTTACAAGCGGTGATGAAAGAAAATGTCCCATAGCATTTCCCAGAATGCCTTAACATCATTATATAGTAGATTTAAATCATGTCAAATATTTATAACATTGTAGTGGACATTTTGTAGTGCAGTGCCAATTTTGGCTGTTTAACTTGTAATTCTAGTCTGAGTAAAAATGTATTCTACATATAAATGGTCATATTTAGTAAAAGATAATATAGAATTATTTTCATCACAAATTTCCTAACATTCCTTTCTTGTGTGACTATTTACATTCTTTAAATTACAACCCACTAAATTCTACTTTCTGTCATGCCAGTGAAACATCCAGTGATACGTTGCCAGTTCAGTTCAAGTTCACACTCATGAAAAAAGCTGCAAAAGCTCAGATTCTTAAATTCATAATCATGCTCAACCTTGTTAGATGGGCAGCTCACTAGGTTTTGAAACAGAGTTCTGTCAACATAATTCCCTCGTGGGTCTTTTGTTTGACAGTGACTTGATTGTGTTAATATATTACAGCAAATCTAAGTAGATGTCATCCAGCTAATTACACAGATTGGATTAATTGATAGCACACATAGAAATAAGGTCAGTTTAATGGGTTATTATGTGCTTTTCTTTTCCAGGGGCCCAAAGGAGATGAAGGAAGGATGGTGAGTGTTGCTTCACTGTGATTTGTATTAAATGGTCCCCTTCCTTTCTGTGCCTGTGGATTGAGAGAAACAGGTCTGGCCAGCACTCGCTTTCTGGCTAGTGTCCATTAATCACAGCTCCTGGCTCAGAAGTAGCCCGAGAGCAGCCGAGCACAACAGTTTAGTCACACAGCATTCTCAACAACAATAGGAGTGATCAGGAATGCCGCCTAAATCAAATTGTCGCCGCATATTCCTCTGCCTGTGGGAGATGTTGTGAATGCGGTACATGCACACCCCCCAACAAAAGCACATGCACGTCAGCGACGGACCCCTACAATAGCAACAATTCAGCTCCGAAAACCAAAAAGCTGGCACTTCCTGTTCTCACGGGTGCAATTTTGAATTTTTTGTTTCTTTTTTTGCGAAACGATTTTTCAGCGCCATGCTAATTTGACATTTGAATAAATGGTCCCAGCAGTCTCCGGCACTGTGCTAGAATTGCACCCATCTGTCTCCAGTCGATCCTCTTTCTGGTCCCATGTAGGTCTGCGCTCTGCTGTACATGGCAATCTACACGTGCAACAATTACTGCCGCAATCCGTCTCGGTGGCGAGGCCCGTTAACACGGCGCCCGCTGCTGTTCGTCAATAACGACTGAGGCATGAGACGAACATAATATACGACACTAGAGCGCAGATTCTTCAGCGCTCCGTGGAAGGGTTCTGTGTTGGGGTAGCAGCCAATCACTTGGGGTGAATTACGAGCTGCTCTGTTTGCGCCGAAGTACGTGTGATTTATTAACATGGCAGGCTAAATGAAAATGGAAGGGGGAAAGTAAATGCTTTGTCAGGATGGTAATGCGACAGAATTAGAGTTAACGCGACGCACTTGTCAGGATGAAGATAAATCTGTGGTTTTTAATTGAAATAATCAGTGTCATGCTGGAAAAATGGCGTTTGGTGTTTGTTTGGTCGCTAAAATATATTACGCTCATGTCCCCCAACTATTTGGTAGCTGCACCATTGTGATCTGTTCCATCAGTCGTTGTAACCTAGAAATACATTTTGAGTTTTATGCACTGAAGGAAACGGGAAAGTCACAGCTTTCTAAAGACATTTTTTATACTCAGAATCATTGCTGTGATAGTCATTTAATGGTATTTCTTCAACTTCAGGCACTTGTTTGTCCCGGGGGTTGATTTGTATTATATATGTTTAATTCTCTTACATAGTCAAACCCAAAATTATTCAGACATTTTTTATATTTTTTATATATTTTTACTAGTGGGTGCAGGACACTATAGTTCATTTATGTAAGTGAGGCAATAATTAATAATTAAATATGGCCAAATCGCAATTCTTGCACTGCTCCGTTGCACTTCATTACAGCACTCTGTATGTTGGTTTAAAACTTTCATTTTTAGTCTGGTCTGCCTCAACAGTTTGAGCGCTCAATGTCAAAATGATTGAGATGGCCAATCAAAGTAGGCGGGGTTTACGTTCTCTTTTTGCTTGTGCACAGTCTTCACAGCACAGATGAGCGCATCAAACGATCACTTAACGCCGTTGCTGAAGTTCTATTCTTTCCGGTAAAATCACAAAACATGCACACAAACGTGTCTCTGATCTTGATATACAACCATTGATGAACATCTTTGATTTTAATGAGGAAAAGAAAAAAAAACTTTACGAGGTCGGATTAGAACATGGAACCTTTGATACTATTAACAAAAGTTCTACCACCAGCCCACGTAACAGTGGCAGATCTATGTATTTAATCACTAAATTGAAGAATCTCGGAACAAACAATAAATTGTATTATGAAACTATCACATTAAACAGTAGTTCTCAATGTACTATTGAAATTTATTTCTGGACATCGTTATGTTATTTTTTTTTCTACAATTGTTATTGTACATTTCTGATATAGCATTTGTGTACATATCTGATATAGCATTGTATTAGCAACAATTTCCTTCACTGTTTTGTTTCTTTATGCTTTATTTAAAAAAAAAAAAAAGTCCCCCCCAATGTTCAAGACATGGTTACGGACTTGAAGTGAGGATTGCAAAATGAAGTAAACTGTGACGTATTATACCCCAAAATTCTTCATACAGTGGACTACCAGTAAAATTGATGATAATTTGGAACCAAAAATTATTCAGACACTTTGACCTGACCATGTTTTGCTTAAGTGTTCTCTGACATAATTAAGATTATTTTTTTCTGACACAGTTTAACTCTGAGATCTTGTCATATTTTATTACCATTTACTTTTTTTACTATAGTGAATAAACTGTATTAATGAATGAAATGTCTGAATAAATTTTGGTTTGACTGGTTAATATAATATAATAGTAATAATAAAATATTATATAATAATAAAAATAAAATAAATATTTTTATTTGC
>RJVU01065935.1:2922985-2960363 GCA_003731715.1 Anabarilius grahami | reverse complement strand
GCTTAATATATTATATATATATATGTATGTGTGTGTGTGTGTGTGTCTGTGTAACTACATTAAATAAAAAAAAAAACTAAAAGTAATGTAATACATAAAAGACACCCAAAATTTTTACCCCAATCCAGCTGTAATTTAGTAAAATTAGTGTTCCAAAAATCCAAAAAGTGTTATTTAATGTTGTGTTGGTAGAACACATAAAATACTAGCTTTTAAATTAGCTTTAGTAAAACAAAAGAATCTGCCATTTTATTCCAAAATATAATGCTATTAAACGCATTACAGAAATTACAAAAACATTTTCATTACTTTATTAGAAGTACATAGGGCCAAAAGTAGTGCAGTAACATTTTTTGAAATTGTGACAAAACTAACATAATTCGAAACTAATTCAAAATCATCATTTATGCATTGATTTGCGAACAACTCATTGCGACACACCCAAAGTGATAGCATTCCTTACTGCTACTCATTAAAAACTAGCTTGTTAGTTTTCCTAAAAATTGTATTGGAGTTCGTTCCATTGCTACTTTTACTCAGTCACTCCCCAACTCTGACACACACAGTCTTTCACGCATGAAGGTGTCTGTGCTGAGCTGGAATGTGTTTCTTTTATTCCAGGGTGAGCCGGGACTGATGGGATTACCAGGACTAGAGGGGCTGCCAGGTGCTAAGGTAAGCGCATTTGAATGAATCGTGTCAGTGGACACTCTCTCACACTTTCTGAGTGTCCCAGATTACACAAAGCTTTCAACAGTTCAACCAGACGCTCCACTCTGTACCTTCACCATCTGACATGACATTGCAGTTTTGATGTGTGTGTGTGTGTGTGTGTGTGTGTGTGTGTGTGTGTGTGTGTGTTTGACTGACAGAGAGATGGAGAATGGCAGGTAGACATTCATAATTGATTCAAGTATTGTTAGTATTCAAATTTCACTGCAGTGCTTAGTCAAAGCACTCGAGAATTCGACAGAAAGACCATGAATACGAGAATACTAGAGAGGCTAGAAATAATAGGCTTCATTAAATCGAGCCCACAGAACCGTCCAGACCCCCCCATTCCCCACCACAGAATGTTTCCTCCTGCACGTATCAGAGCGCTGGTGCATGGAGACTCTCTTTCGTCTGTCTGCCAGAGCAGCTTCCTCCTTTGAGCAGCATCAAACTCGCCCACTCTTCCCAGAAAGGACTTGTCAAGATGTAGTCACAGCATTTTGCGCGCTCGCCGACTCCACAACAGCCACGAGGCTGCCTGATCTCAAGCTGTTTATTTGCATGCTGTGCCCCAAAACTTAAAAGCAGCTCATTAATTCCTAAAGTCAGCAGAGCGCATATGGAGGAAAGGGAGCAGCTCACATACACAGATACTCAGAGAATGATTTTGGAGGACTTGTCAAGCACAGTTGGTATTGAGAACAGAAAGAAAAGCAATCATTGTGTTTTGCGACATGTTCTCAGGCATTTTTGCATTGAAGATTCATCTTACATGAGTATGTTTGTGTGTTGTAAGGGTGACCCTGGCCTTCCTGGTCCTCCTGGTGTTTCTGGTCCTGCTGTAAGTTATTCTGTTGTCATTTTTCTGCTTTCACTAACACTAATGACACTAAAACACATAAAACTGCATATTTAGGCAATAAGCTGCAAGCAATAAAGGTAGTAAATAAATAAAGCCTTCAGCCTTCTCTATAGTCACAATTCTCAAAATATTAAAGGGATAGTTCATCCAAAAAAGAAAATTATCCCAAGATTTACTCACCCTCAAGCCATTCTATAGGTGTATATGACTATCTTCTTTCAGACGAACACAATCGGAGATATATTTAAAAATATCCTTAGTCCTCCAGGGTTTATAATGGTTATGAATGAGGGGCCGTGTTTTGAAGCCAAAAATAATGCATTCATCCATAAAAAAAAAAATCCATACGACTCCAGGGGGTTAATAAAGGTCTTCTGAAGTGAAGTTGTGCGTCAGTTCAAAGGATACTCTTCTGCCGCAAATTGACGTGCGCATTCTGTATACGGTTGCCTGCTGGAATCTAGTTATTTGAATTTGTAAAGTTTTAAATATGGATATTTTTCTTACAAAAATGCATCGCTCCGCTTCAGAAGACATTTATCAACCCCCTGGAGTCATATGGAATACTTTTTTTTTTTTTTATGGATGAATGCATTATTTTTGGCTTCAAAACATGGCCCCCCATTCACAACCATTATAAACCTTGGAGGACTAAGGATATTTTTAAATATATCTCCAACTGTGTTCGTCTGAAAGAACATAGCCATATACACCTATAGGATGACTTGAGGGTGAGTAAATCATGGGATAATTTTCATTTTTGGGAGGACAATCTGTTTAATTGCAAAAATTTTCATAAAAACACTTCTTTTTTTTTTTAGCAGATTTATTAAGTGCCGTCCTTCTGCTTGAATAAGGATCTTCAAGAGAGGGTACAGCAATTATGTTTAGTTCTCAAACAAGTTTTTTGTGAATAAATGAAAATTCTGACTGTAATTACTCACCCTCATGTTGTTCAAAACCCATAAGACTTTTGTTCATCTTTGAAACACAAATTAAGATATTTGTTATGAAATCTGAGAGATTTCTGTCCCCCCATTGACAGTCTGCGCAACTACCACTTTTATGCTTCAAAAAGTTCATAAAGAGATGATAAAAATTACATAATAATCAACATGAGAATGAACCTCATTGGTTCTTGCAAGTCAAGCAACCATGCTTGAGCTTTCTTTTATCATAACTGATGTGTGCGTTGATCAATGTTTATATGTGATTAAAAGATTAAATTAAATTTGTTCATTATATAAAGCGATTAAGTCTCTTCATAAAATTTGGATTAAACCGCTCAGTTCATATGGATTACTTTTACGATCTCTTTATGAACTCTTTGAAGCGTCAAAGTGTCAGTTGCGTAGCTGTCTATGGAGGGACAGAAATCTCTGATTTCATCAAAAATATCTTAATTTGTGTTCTGAAGATGAACGAAAGTCTTACAGGTTTTGGAACGACATGAGGGTGAGTAATTAATGACAGAATTTTCATTTTTGGGTGAACTAACCCTTTGAATCAAATACATAATGTATTTTGTTTAATGCATATTCTAATTTATTCACAACTTGTTTGAGATCAAAATACATTAATAAGGTATCTTTAATCAAAGCTAAATAAAGTAAATATTTTATTAAAATGTATTAGGTACAATTAAAATATAACATATTGGCCAATGATGAATATTGTGCATGCTTGCTTTCCATATTTTTACATTTAGATTACCTTTACATTACTTTTACCTTTGTTTGATTCTTAAAGTGTTTCATCAGAAAATATAGGTTTTATATATCGAGCATGATTTTTTGGATAAAATCAGTGCGTGTTGTAGCTGTGTCCCCAGCCTACAGGTGGTTTAGATGGACACCAGGTTTGCGGTCTAACTCTTTCTGTCCTTCTCATTCCTATGAAGGGAAAGTCTGGTCCGCGTGGTGAGACAGGGATCCCTGGAGAGCCGGTGAGATTTTCTTTGTTGCTTGTTAGCTTCTGTCAATCATACTGCAGGTTTTGCCAACAGGATGATGCGAGACTGATGATGTCCCATTTTCCCTCTTTGTCTTTCCACACAGGGAGAACGAGGGCCTCTGGGAGAGACTGGCTTCCCTGGACCCGAAGGGCCTCCTGGAGCCCCTGTAATCAATCTTAACATTCACTACACATGTAATCTGTATTATACACTAATGTCTGTAATCTACAGCAAGGGTTGTCAGACTTCTTATGTTAGGACTCGAAAATATCATAATCCACTCATAAGGGATCCGCATCCTAAAATATAAAGGTATCTGTATCTGTAGAAAAGAGCGATTTATATTATATGAGGAAAAATGATAAAAAGTTTTTTGTTTTAAAAAAAATGCAATTTATAATATATATTTATTTGTAAGCACACTGTGTCTGAAGACACCAACATAAGAACCTATAGAAGGACAAGACCTGACAAAACAACATGGAAAGCACAAGGGCTAAATATACAGACAAGCTAACAAGATAAGGTAAAAAGACGCAACTGTGGATACAATCAAGGGGAACCAATGAAAAAAAGGACTACAAAGGGACTACAAAACTAGACAGGAAATTCTCTTATATACAGGTGCTGGTCATATAATTAGAATATCATGAAAAAGTTAATTTTTTCATTGTAAATTATTTAAAAAAATGAAACTTTCATTTATTCTAGATTCCCTACATGTAAAGTAAAACATTTCAAAAGTTTTTTTTTTTTTAATTTTGATGATTAGAGCGTACAGCTCATGAAAGTCCAAAATCCAGTATCTCAAAATATTAGAATATTTACATTTGAGTTTCATTAAATGACCATCCCTACAGTATAAATTCCGGGTATCTCTTGTTCTTTGAAACCACACTAAAGGGGAAGACTGCTGACTTGGCAATGGTCCAGGAGACAATCATTGACACCCTCCACAAAGAGAGTAAGTCACAGATGGTCATTACTGAATGTGGTGGCTGTTTACAGAGTGATGTATCAAAGCATATTAAATGCAAAGTTGACTAGAAGGAAGAAATTGGGTAGGCAAAGGTGCACAAGCAACAGGGATGACCACAAGCTTGAGAATACTGTCAAGTAAAGCCGATTCAGACACTTGGGAGAGCTTCACAATGAGTCAAATGAAGCCGGAGTCAGCACATCAAGAGTCACCACACTCAGACATCTTCAGGAAAAGGACTACCAAGCCACTTCTGAAACAGAAACAATGTCAGAAGCATCTTACCTGGGCTAAGGAGAAAAAGAACTGGACAGTGAACAGTGGTCAAAAGTCCTCTTTTCAGATAAAAGTTAATTTTGCATTTCATGTTGAAATCATGGTCCCAGAGTCTGAAGGAAGACTGGAAAGGCACAGAATCCAAGCTGCTTGAAGTCTAGTGTGAAGTTTCTGAAGTCAGTAATGATTTGGGGGGCCGTGACGTCTGCTGTTGTTGGTCCATTGTGTTTTATCAAGTGCAAAGTCAATGCAGCCATCTTCCAGGAGATTTTGGAGCACTTTATGCTTCCATCTGCTGACAAGCTTTATGGAGATGCTGATTTCCTTTTCCAGCAGGACTTTAGCACCTGCCCACAGTGCAAAAACCACTTCCAAGTGGTTTGCTGACCATGATATTACTGTGTTTTATTGGCCAGCCAACATGCCTGACCCCTGAATCTATGGGATATTTTCAAGAGAAAGATGAGAAACAGTCGATCCAACAATATACAGATGATCTGAAGGCTCAATAGTGCCTCAGCAGTGCCACAGGCTGATCACTTCCATGCCACACTTCACTGATGCTGTAATTTGTGCTAGAGCAAGTCATTTGCTGTAATATGTGCTGCCGACCAAGTATTGAGTGTACAAATGAACATACTTTAATGAACTTGAACTTTTCTGTTTTGAAAATCCATTTTTTGATTGATCTTAGGAAATATTCTAATATTTTGAGATACTGGATTTTGGACTTTCATTAGCTGTACGCTCTAATCATCAAAATTAAAAAAAAAAACTTTTGAAATGTTTTACTTTACATGTAGGGAATCTAGAATATATGAAAGTTTCATTTTTAAAAATAATTTACAATAAAAAAATTAACTTTTTCACGATATTCTAATTATATGACCAGCACCTGTATATGTTCATGGGGTGTTCCAATGAGCACAAATGTTCTGAGATGCTATCAGAAAACCACTTTCATAATGTTCTTTTAGCAGTTTCACGGAAATAAATATGGAAGCCAGGTTTCACCTCAGAGTAAAAAAAATTAAAAGGTGCTATGTACCTTGTACTATGTAATGATATAAAGATGCAATTTTAAAGAGGTGATTATGATTTCACTTTTTTAACTTTAGTTAGTATGTAATGTTGCTGTAAGAGCATAAACAACATCTGCAATGTTACAACGCTCAAAGTTTAATGCAAAGGAAGATATTTTCTTTTGAAGAATTCTCTGTTTAAGGACTACAACAAACGGCTGATAGGGACTACAACTAGCTTCTTCCCGGGTTAGTGACATCTTTAATGCTAAAATTGACATAAACCCTGCCCCCGAGAACATGCAATAAAGGGGATGAGGCCATGTTGAGCTGCTTTAGAAAAGAGGAAGAGTTGTTGTAGAAGAGTGTTTTAACCATGCCGTCATTTTACATCGAACTGCTTCACAAACGAGGGTCAACACTGGATTTGCTCAAAAGATTAACATGACGGCACACGCTAGTCGATGAGTTGAATCAACCCCACAGCAACTATATAAATTTATCCTCTAACCGTTCAGAAACGTTCAGATGCATTCTAAAAGTTCTAACTTCTTCCTGAGTCTCTCCATCAGTGTCCGACTTGTTTGAACAATGTAAGGCTGAACACCGTTACTGACAATCCTCATTTTTGGCTGCGTGAGATTCTCCAGCTTTGTTGGTGTTGAGCAACCGTAGAGCAAGCTGTAAAAGCTCCTCCCTCTTCTGATAAGGGGGCCGGGAGCAGCAGCTCATTTGCATTTAAAGGGACACATAAAAAAAAACGTGTGTTTTTGCTCACACCCAAATAGGGGCAAATTTGACAAGCTAAATGGTCTGTGGGGAATTTTGAGCTGAAACTTGACAGACACATTCTGGGAACACCAGAGACTTATATTACATCTTGTAAAAGTGGCATGATAGGTCCCCTTTAAAAGTAGTTGCAGTTCTGAAAAATAAAGTTGCAATTGTGAGATATAAAGGTTTAAAAATATGAATGATTGAGAAATATATGTAATTGAGAAATAAAGTTGCAATTGTGAGAAAGTCACACATAACTATTTAAATAACCTGAAGAGAAATGAATAGAATAAAACTATATGCAATGTTTTATCAAACACTATTGATTTTTTTATTGATTTTTTTTAACAATTGCTCAGATTTTCCTTTTGTGGCCCCCGGGGTCCCTGGATCTACCTGTAATCTACCATTTATGCTGAACCTGGCTGTGATCTACATTGCCTATAATAACATGTAGTTCTCATTAGTTTCTGTCCTCTGTTCTCAGCTCTGTGATCTTATAACAGATTGATCCATCATTTGATCCAGCCTTGAATTGCAGACCAGATTTAATTAACTGATTAGTGTGCTGATTGATTCACAGTTTGACTCGCTGTGGATTCAGAGTTCTGACTCATTCTGTTGGGGTTTATTTTTCCTCGATTCTTGATTTCTGCTCACTGGCCTGTAGTTTAATTCAGAGTCTGGGCTGTTTCTAATTAGATATCCCAGAATGCTGTGACAAAATATTGTAAACAAGCATCAGAGATATTACTACACTACTGGATATATACAGTTTTTGATCGACTGAATTACTACGATTTCTAATATAGTGTGATATAGCAGTATACACCAGAGCTCTGTGTTAGATTCTTCTCTGTAAACTACAGCAACTATTTTCAGCTGTAATATCTCACTTCATAGCACAGAGTAATCTCTTCATATACTTGTACAGTGGTGTTAAACCCGGCTGATTTGTGCTGTGGTAATGAGTGCAGTCATTGGGGTAAACATTTGATTGGCTGTCTCGGTGAAGGAGTACAGTGGCTGAATGGGTCTCATAATTGCTTCATTATTCGCACAGCCATAATGCCTTCAGCACCTCCGCTGAATACACAGAATTCCCCAGAGGAATTCCTGTTTCTTCCAGGTGATGTTTCACAACTTATTCCTAGTTTATGTAGCTCAATTCCTAATTGTTCGCACTTAACCTTTGTGGAACAGTGTGCGCTAAGCTAACTAAAGATACAAACTAGACTACATCAAAGTTGACATGGTGTTTGCAAAATAGTATGACAGACAGTGGCTCCAAAAAGTATTTGGACACTTTAGACGCTTAAAAATGCATGAATGCCATTGCATTAGATGATTCAAAATATCAAAGCTAGTGGCTTTTTTCCCTCTAAATGAAACAGGACATTTAACAAAGAAAAACACTTTTTTCCCCCTTTGCAACCACCTGCACTGGCCAATCATTATATGACCAGGAGCTTATATTAAGAAAGAAAATAGGGCCAAATTTGATTTCATATTGACTTCTGATTTCTATGGAATTAGTTTTCCTTAATATATTTAAACTATTAATGTATTTATCATCACATAGTATAAATGAGTAAGTCAAATGAATTAACTTTCTCACAATTGCAGCTTTATTTGTCCTAATTGTCTATTTTTCAACCTTCGAAAGAAATTTTCTATTTAATTTCTCATTTGCAACTTTTAGAATTTCAACTTTTTCAGAATTGCACTTTTTCTGTCAGCAATGAAAGCTTGTTTTTGCCACTAAATAAACAAATTAACATGGTAATTGCGACTTTTTATCTCACACAACTTTTTTTCTCGCAATTGCGAGTTATAAAGTCAGAATTGAGATATAAACTCTGTAATTCTGAGAAAAAACGTCAGTCTTTTTTCCCCTCATAATTGGACATTATAACACGCAATTGCGAGTTTATATCTCACAATTCTGACTTTATATCACAAAATTCTGACTTTATATCACGCAATTCTGACTTTATAACTCGCAATTCTGACTTTATATCACGCAATTCTGACTTTATAACTCGCAATTCTGACTTTATAACTCGAAATTCTGACTTTATATCACACAATTCTGACTTGCAATTCTGACTTTATAACTCGCAATTCTGACTTTATATAACACAATATTTCAATTTATAACAATTCTGATTTTATATCACGCAATTGACTTTATAAATCACAATTCTGACTTTATAAATCGCAATTCTGACTTTATATCACGCAATTCTGACTTTTGATAAATTGCAATTTTGACTTTATATCAAGCAATTCTGACTTTATAAATCGCAGTGCTGACTTTATAACTCGCAATTCTGACTTTATAAATCGCAGTGCTGACTTTATAACTCGCAATTCTGACTTTATATCAATTCTGATTTTTATATCACACAATTGTAAGTTTATATCTCTCAATTCTAAGGAGGTGAAAACTGGCTTCCATTTTGTGGTTTTCTAATAGCATCTTAAAACATTTGTGCCCATTGTAACATCTAATTACCTATGGAAATGATAAACAATGCAAAGTTGCTTTTATTGCAAGTGTTATTTTAGTATCATTGAGATACTATTATAGTTTTTATTAATATTCTAAATGTGTTTTTATTTTTAAGTTTTAGTAATTTTGTCAAGTTTTTTAAAATATGCCTATAATGTTTTTTTTTTTTCAGTTATAGTTTATTTTAGTACATCAAGTTTCAGTTAACATTTATTTTTATTATTATTTTTATTTTAGTTTCAGTTAAGTACAATAACCTTGGATTGCAAAGATCGATGGGAATGTTCTGTCTCCTCCACAGGGAAGGCCGGGAAAAGATGGAATTCCAGGCTATGAGGTATGTGAGTGTACAGTAAATGCTTTTGAGAGGGCTTTGGCTTCAGCTGTATAATATTAGTAGAAAATTAATGCTTTTACTTTAATACATGCAGCATCTAATAACTTGTTCCTTAATATTTTGCCAGTGAGTTAGAATGGTGGATGACAAGGGCTCGAATCTGTGCTGGTCTACATTTATCTCTGTCTCACTAGATTTCTTTCTTTCCCAAGCAAATAAAAGCCCAACACCAGTCATTAGTCTTGTAAAGTTTTCAATAATAAGACCGCTTACTCACTGCTAATGCTCTCCAGTGTGGATAAAATCCTGCCCATGAGCCATTAAATCATGAATAATGCATGTGATCACTAATTAAATGTCCCCTACAAACAGGGTTTGTAGTTTCGAAAGCCTTGTCACGTCAAAAAAAAAAAAAGTTATTTTCTCTGATGCCTTGTCACAACAGAACGCATATCTACGGCAGAACTGTGTGACAAATCACACTTCTGCACATTACAGCAGCAAACCGACACATCAGAGAGCCGCCAACACACGAACGCACATATATAGATGCCTCCGTCACAGACAGACGAATGCGGTAAATACAGCATACATCTGCAGATCTTAATGAGGTGAGCAAGAAAGAGCGGAGGATGAGTCAGAAGTCAGTTTGCTCAGTGGCCATCTTGCTAACATTCATGGGCAGCTATTTTCTATAGAGTGCAACAGTGCCCACTGCCCACCCACTTTTTCAGCAGTGCTTGTTCCGGAAGTATTTTTTTTAAAAGTCTTCGTTAAAGCATTATAAGCCATGAACCAAGCCAACCAGCTACAAGGTGATTCGTAACATTACAAACTTTCATTTGAAGTAAAAAAGTATTTAAATCTGACAAAAATACGAAGGTACAAGACTGTGTACTTAACGCCTTTAGTGGGGGAAAGAACTACATTCCCATGAAGCATTGCAAACGACATAATCAAATAAAAAATGACGGAGAAATATAAATCTGCTCATTTATAAATGTTGATTATATTTACAAACAATACATTTTAAGTTTATTGCAAAATATGCTTAAATATTGAAATATTTTGAGAGTGTAGGGAGACCGACTCGATTACGCAGTGCTTCATGAGAGCGGGCGGGTCTAAAGAGATCTTTTGGCGCATTTTGCTTGTTCCGACTTTCTGATTGGTGGAATTTTCTGTACAGCATCATCCGTAATATAGTTTTTCACCATGAATTCCACTGGTGGTAAAAGTATTTTAAAACTAAGTTTTAAGAAACTAAGAAATAATGTGGGCTGATGGCTTAGACAGAAGCAAATACTATAGATTAACAACTTCGTAGCTCACAGTAAGTTGTTGTTAAATCAATTTCCCTATGGAGAAAATGAATGGAGTTTTCACTTCTGGAACCCGTTTATAGGCTGTAAGGGTCTAGGTTTAGCTGGTTAGCATGGTCAAGTTTGCCCTAGTCTCATGTAGCCAGACCTTCAGACTGACGGCAGAAGGTCTGGACTCTATCGCAGCTTTCAATGGCTAAGGACTGCCCAAGAGGACGTTTGACTGACATGTAAAGCAACCAATCAGAGTTTGTTTTGTTCCACGTCATGTTTAGGGGCGTGAAAATGAAAGTCGATGTCCCTACAATAACAGACCGGTGTGCATCTATAAATTATTAATTCAAGAACGTTGTGCAAGTTTACTGCAGCAGTGGAGCTGCGAACTTCACATGCTTTTGAAAATCCAGCGTTTATTTTATCCTGATAAGCGCTCGTTGTCACAGTTGTAAACATGACGGCATTCTTCTATGAGGGGGGTTTGGCGTCACGGCATTTGTTTCCAAGCGGACCATTAAAGAACGCAACACACACGTCTCCCCTGTAGAATTCAACCAACCAGATGACGACTTTTGATACTGCTGAAGTGTTTCCAGATAAGTGTACATATGCATCAGACATTCAGCCAACGGTCCATTGGCGTGACGTCTGAGTCTGAGACTACGTTTGCCCTTGCTGGTTGATTCTATAACTACAACATCTTGCATTATTTTGTACTATTGTAGTATTTATTAATATTTTGAATATTTTAATATTTTCATTTAATTTTTTTTTTAAGTTTTAGTAATTTTATGTGCTTTTGTCACATTTTTTTGGTTGCTTTTTTATATTTCTATTTAACTTTATTTTTCAGTTTTAGTAATTTTAGTGCTATTTCAGTTAGTTGCCAAAGCAACATTTCTAATTTTCATTTAAGTTTTTTTAAGTTCAGGTTTTTCAATATTTATTTATTTATTTTTATATTTTTTTTTTCCCAGTTAACCAAAATTATTTTAATAATTTTAGTTAAAGGGGTCCTTTTATACTTTTTTACATTTTCAACTTACTTTATTTTATAATGTTGCTGTCTGAGCATGAAAAAGGTCTGCAAAGTTACAAAGCACAAAGTCACTCCAAAGGAAGGTATTCTCTATATATAGGTATACACTGTAAACTCGAAGTTGGCAAAACTTTAAAAAAAAATTGAGGCAGTCAGTTGCCTCAATTTTTAATTTGAGAAATTCAATGTTTAAGTAAGCAAAACTGGCAGATTTTTATTTTGTACTCATACATATAACATTTAATTTTAGCATTCACTCTCCCTTTCGAGTGCCATAAAAACATGCTGGGAAATAAAAAATAGGAAATCAGTTAAACTTAAGTTCGTCTAAATTAATAGAAATAAGTTCATAAAACTCAAAACAATGAAACAGTTCAGTTTACTTAAAATATATCAGTTCTGTGAACTTGAAAGAAAAAGAAAGTGCTAAATACTCATAAAAGTTAATTTGACTGAATTAATTTGTTTAATTTAAGTTTGTTTATTTACAGTGAACAATGTTTCTGAACTCCCTGAAACGCCTTGATTGTAGTCTGAATATCCCTCATTTAAGTAATTCCCGCCCAAGGCATACGAAAAAAAAATGGCGAGGCCTGGTTGAGTTGGTTTGTCATGGTTAGGGTAAGGGGCGTGATTTTTCCGAAACACGCTTAAAGCTGTTGACCAATCACAACACACTGGTCCTGCCGACCAATCAGTGCACATTGAGCTTTTCGAAAGGAGGCGCTTCATAGAGACCGGAACTGAACAGAGCTTTACTGACAGACTGGATGTGGATGTACAAAACATGTGGAAAATAATGTGTGTTTTGAACATTCAAGCTTGAAAACCTATTCTAGTAGATCCCAAAAACAAAATCAAGACTTTGAAAAAGGGCATAATAGGTCCCCTTTAACATTAACAACACTGGTTGTCATTCGTGACATAATTTCCTGCATTTCACATGGGTTTTGTGGCTAACTTGAACTGACTCAAAACTGAGCAGAACTGAGCACCCATGAGCAAAGATGGTAGATTTTATACCGAGATTTTCGACGAGCAGCCCACCTTTCAACCCTTTATGCTGTGTCTGGATGAGTCAAGGTTCAAATGGGTGCAGATCATCTGGAGGAAGTTCACTGGCCTGATTTTCGCTTTCATTCACGTCACTGTCTTCTCAAATGGCACGACTGCGTGTTTGCAGGGTGTTGGACCACTCATTGAGAATTTTCTCTATTTTCTTTTCCCCCTCCCTGCTTCGTTCATGGATGGCTGTCTGTCTCTTTCGGTGGTGCAACAGTGCCATCTAGCAGGAAGGAAGTTTCTCGGTCCTCTCCGTTTCATACCTTTCCATCTCTTTTATGGCAGGGGCTGAGGGAAACACATTTCAGTGGGCACGGTGATGGCTTTAAGCTCTCCTCATCAGGAGCCTGGGAATAGAGAGGAGGAGAGAGAGTGTTAGACATT
Source organism: Anabarilius grahami (assembly GCA_003731715.1). NCBI lineage: Eukaryota > Metazoa > Chordata > Actinopteri > Cypriniformes > Xenocyprididae > Anabarilius > Anabarilius grahami. The sequence goes on along the minus strand of RJVU01065935.1, from coordinate 2,947,123 downwards.
GATGGGGGTGTGGATGAAAGCAGATGGTTGAGGATGCTTTCACAAAGTGCCGCCCGCTTTAGAAACGCAGGCTAGATTGCATTTCTTTTTTGCTCGGCTGCTGTAATCCAGCAGGAGAATTTGATACAGAGATGTTCCCTGAGGAGCTAGTGGGAGCCGTGATGCGAGAGAGGAGCAGAGATAGATGGGAAAGTGAGGGGAGGGAGAAATGCAAGAGTGGTTTTGGAGTACAATGAGAGGTGTTTCTCTACAGAGCACTCTCAGAGGAGATGGAGAGAGAGGAATAAGAGAATGAGAGATCCAGAGGTTCACGGCTTTCATGAGTTAAGAGAGAAAATGGTCATTTGTAAATCCACCGAGCTCTTTCGCTCTGCTCTCAACTGAATTACTAGAAAAGTTGGGCCATTAAAGCAGCCAAATAATTTCATTCCTCTAATGCAGTTTGGGAGCAGTCTATGAAAAATAGTTTGGTGTAGCTGTCTATATGTATGATGGTTTACTTTGAGAACCAAAAAAAAAAAAAAAAACATGACTATATGTTTGCTAAATCTGACAGAACCACCTTTGGAGACCTTCTCAGTTTGAAAAGAAAATTGAGAAGCTAATTTTGTATGTTTTGTATGTATGTGTATATACTGTATAATGTTTATGTATACATGTAAAATGCAAAATTAACCATCAAATATTTTTTTTGTTTATTTTTTCTCTGTTTGAATTTTCACAGGGAGCCACAGGCAGACCTGGAGACAGAGGCACTAAAGGAGAACGGGTAAAATTTTCATGTTTTGTTTTGATGGATTACATAAAATATAAAGATTTGACAGTGTGACAATCATTTGTGTGTCAGAATCCATTTTTATGCCAGAATAACCAGTTTAATGCTGAACATGTTTTCAATTTCTGAATATATATTATTGATGTTTTAAATTTTTTTTACATTTTGTTGTCATGTGACAAGAAAACCATAAAATAGAAAGTATCACAAAGGAGAAAACATCAATAATCAAAGTAAACACATTTAGAATGTATACCTAATATCTCTAAGCTGCATGTAGTAGTTTCTATTATTTCATCATGCATTGAATGTAATCCAGCCAGTCTATTATCAGTTAAGCTTAAGGCAGCTCCCAATAGCCAGCATGTGTTCTTTGTGTTGTGATGTTATTTATATTCTGGCTTTGCCTTTGCAGGGAGATCCGGGGATTCCAGGAGAGAGAGGAGTCCAGGGAGAAAGAGGGAAAGCTGGAGACATAGGGCCCATTGGTCCTAAGGGGCTGCCTGGACAGAAAGGAGAACCAGGCTCACCTGGATCTTCAACAACACCGGGGACCGTCAATCTGTTGGTATGCACAAAATCCTACTGTTATAAACCATAGAGACAGAATGTAGTATTTGTTAAATCAAAATTTTAAAACACTTTCCATTTTGAAAGACTTCATTACACTTGTGGAAAGATTCGAGGTTGGGTTGGCTTTCTTTAGGACTGCTAATGCTTAGATATACATACACTACCATTCAAAAGTTGTTGGTCAGTAAGAATTATTATTATTTTAATTTTTTTTTGGTGGGGGATTTATATTTCAAATAAATGTTCTTGTCTGTTCATCATAAAATACTGAAAAAAGCAGTACAATTGTTTTCAACATTGATAATAAGAAATATTACTTCATCAGCAAAAATGTGCATATTAGATTGATTTCTGTAGGATCATGTGACACTGAGGACTGGAGTAATGATGCTGAAAATTACAGGAAAAAATTACATTATATAATATCAAATTCAAAAGCCCTAAACTGAATGATTAATGTATGTTGCGATGTTAAATATGAAAAAAAAACATTTACAAAAACTTTACATTCGTGAACGGCTGCATACAAACACACCGGCTTCGGATTGGAATCTTAAGATGGCAGTCTCCGCTCTAATTCATCCTAAAGGTGTTCTGTCGGGTTGTGGTCAGGACTCTGTACAGGCCAGTCAAGTTCCTCCACACCAAACTCGCTCATCCATGTCTTTATAGACCTTGCTTTGTGCACTGGTGTGCAGTCATGTTGGAACAGGAAGGGGCCATCCCCAAACTGTTCCCACAAAGCTGGGAGCATGAAACTATTGTCTTGGTATGCTGAAGCATTAAGAGTTCCTTCCACTGGAACTAAGGGGCCAAGCCATGAGTATATTTGCATGCCTAGGTGCTTGATTTTATACACCTGTGGCCATGGAAGTGATTGGAACACCTGAATTCAATGATTTGGAGGGGTGTCCCAATACTTTTGGCAATATAGTTTATATTAGTGGACTAATGTAGGGAATAGTGATTTCGGGCACAGCCATACAAAATGTGCAGAGCGGGGGAGGCGTGAGGACTGGAATTGGGAGCATCTGTAGTGTATTGTATATTTGCAGGCAAATGTAACACCATATATTAATCTAATCAATTACACAATGTGGCGATTAATTAATCGCAATTTAATCGCTCGTCAAATTTGGCTGAGAAATTATCCCCAAAAAATCATCAAAGAGACATTACAAAAAGTTGCTTTAGAAAGAAATATTTTATTTGATTTAACATGAAGGTGAGTAAATGACAGAATTTTCATTTTTGGGTAAACTATCCCTTTAAGGTTTTTTGTTGTTGTTGTTGTTGTTGTTTTTTTTAGATGCTTTTTAACATCAAATTTTAAATTATAAGAAAAAAAAATAAAAATCTATATTTTTATTAGTTTTATTTATTTTTGGGAACATATTTTGTTGAAAGTTTCAATAGCTTGGTTAAAAAAAATAATTAATTTTTTTTACTGTTATTTGATGTGTCAGGCTTTACAAGGTTAAGGAACGTTCACATCAGCAGAGATTTAGGGCAATAAAGCAACCGGTAATCAGTGGTTTGTGTTGTGAGTTGGCATTGAAGCAATTTGAAGAAACATCAGTGATACATGGCCATTTTTTTTTTTTTTTGGTCAAAAAAACTGATTCATTGTCAAACAGTATATCCCATTTGAAATCAGATTTTCAAAAGCTGTGGCCAGTGGCACAGCCACTCAAATAAATTTTAGGGCCTTCAGCAGCATGAACACCCACTACAATCAACTGTACTGCTACTCCATAACCTGCAGCAACTGTCAGTGTGAACAGATTACAGTGACTGCACACTCTTCTGGAGGTGGAGCACATCTTTGACCTCAGTAAAGATCCAGTTGCTGTCATTTCTCCTGATCTGCACCAGCCTCCTGGCCCCCAGCCCGAATCCATAACCGCGGGGTCACCCCACACTGTTCAGAGGGCAACCGTCATTGATTGCTTTGTTGTGCATAACACAAGCATGAACACTCCAGAATAAATAATTAGTAACTCTGCATAACAATAATTACCCACACATGTCCACGAACCCATTAGCCTCGGAAAAGCACAGGATGCAGCAAATAGCCGCCTGCTGCGATGCCTATATCCAACTCGCTCAGTCTCAATCAACCAAACCATGTCACTCAGGAGTGTATTGTGTGTGTGGCGGGGGTGGAAGGATATAGTAGCGTCAGGAGCTCCACACAACTCCACCTCTGTAAACCGCGCACACAGAGCAACAAACATTAATGTTCTTTGAAAGATGGCTGTTTTTATGGCAAGGTTGTGAGGGGTTTAAAGAGATCGTTCACCCAAAAATGAAAGTTCTGTTATTATTCACCCTCATGTTGTTCCAAACCTCTTTTATTTTTTTCTTCTGTGGAACACAGCAGCTGAGTTTGTGAAGAACATCCTGGTTGCTTTTCCATATAATGAAAGTGAATGAGAACTAGCACTGTCAAGCTTCAAAAAGGACACAAAAGAGCAATAAAAATTACAAAAGAAAGAGTTCTGAACTTGAACGCTACTATCAAAAAGTTTAGGGTCAGTAAGACCCTAAACTTTTAAGAAATTATTACTTTTATTTAGCAAGAACCTTTATCAAAGGTGACTTTAAAGAGATTTACAATGTTACATAAAATATATATTTCAAATAAATGCTGTTCTTTTGATTTCTATTCATCAGAGAATAAAAATATTAAGCAGCACAACTGTTTTCAACATTGATAATCATATAAAATGTTTCTTGAGCAGCAAATCAGCATATTAGAATGATTTCTGAAGGATCATGTGACACTGAAGACTGGAGTAATGATGCTGAAAATTCAGCTTTGCCATCACAGGAATACATTACGTTTTATAATGTCTTAAAGTAGAAAATAGTTATTTTACAATTTTACTGTTTTTGCTGTAGTTATAAAAAAATAAATGCAGCCTTGGTGAGCATAAGAGACTTCTTTCAAAAAACATTAAAAAAAAAAATCTTACTGACCCCAAACTTCTGTGAGAAACACAGAAAAATTTGGGTCATGAACTGTTTTGTGAACTGGATAAACTGAATCACTGAAAAGATCCAACTCAAAATAACTTTTTCTTCATGAATCAAACATCACAACTTCCTCATGAAGTTTTATGAATGTGCCAAGATGAGCAGTGCGGATATAAAGTTTTCTTTTTTCCCCTTGAATAACACCTTCAATTATTTTTGCAAAAAGAAAATTATGCTACATTCACCAAGACCATCTCAAAGCAATTAGTAGTACCTTTTTTTCCGAGTTCAAATGCATGCAATTATTCGCTTTCACTATTTTGAATTTTTTTCTGCATGTTTTGTGCTTTACTGATACCAGCATTCAAAAATCATCCTTCCTTGACACTAGCCGTGTTTCCATTACCCTTCAAATTGCACAAATTAAAAATTGCTAATTAAAAATACACCCAATGGGAACACGTCAATTTCCAAAAACTCCCATACATCGCAAAAAAAGATTTTACGTTCGTATGAGGTGGTTTTTCAGGCAATTCGGAAAAGAATTTGCAGGTCACCTGCCGTATGTAAAAGTCGATCATTCTTTAAAGATGGTGTACGTTTGGAAGACGAGACAGAGTTCTTCATTAAACTCATAAAAGACAAAAGAATTACAGGAATACTGGATTGTAAATAACAAAGAAATTTATCAAGACCTCGAAGCAGGAGGAAGGAAAACCCAGAATAACCTCATTCGTGGCCACTCCCAAGTATAAGGGGCTGTCCTTGCCATTAATGCTTGGACAAAACACCTATTGTACATCTCCTTCGATAATGGCTAGTGCAGTGGCTGCAATACACTTAAACCTACTAACATCCATTGCCATGAGTTTTGGAGTGACTCATCGTGAGAGGAAAAAATTGTTTGTCGCATAACATCGGTTAAAGGTGCAATATGTACGAATTTTGCAGTAAAATATCCAAAAGCCACTAGGCCAGTGTTATATATTTTGTTAACATGAGTACTTACAATATCCCAAATGTTTCCAACTATTTGTAAATTGGGAGAAAATTGCAATTTTAACCAAGGCTCCGGGACGTGTGAGGAGTCGCCTGTCAATTGCGTCATACCCGCATTATCCTCGGTTTACGGTTTTATTTTGTAGAAACCATGGAAACACCAAAGACACTTTAATATATTACATGTTTTAATAGACATGGGAACAACTGTTTTGATGTATTTATGGACAGAAAACTAAATGTTGTGATATAGCTCAACACGTTTAGTCTTATTGTTAAAATCTAATTTTCGTGATTTTTTTGCGAGTACCATGCTTTACCATGCCTCAGAGAAAAACACTATTTTGTGAAGTAGCTAACATAGCATAATCAGATGCAGCTTTATTTTTAGTAACAGTAAGAATTTTCTCCATCATACAATACGTTTTAAAATTAATTGCATGCCATTTATCAACACAAGCCATCCAGCATTTATTAATGAAATTCTAAAATCGATCTATCTTACTGCAGTGTGTCTCCAACAAGTGTCTCACAGCAGCCGCCGAGCGAACGCACAGAGTAACGTAATATCATCATTTTCAACACACTCAAATGTATCTAATATGATAAACAGAGCTGCGTTACCTCATACTCATGACCGGAAAAGCGGAAACTGTGCCGGCGACTGTGCTCGCAGCGTGTGTTGCGCAATCGCTCCAGCGGCCTCGTTCAGCTCCCACAACACTCGGTCCTGCTCTGCTTCATACTACAGTAACATTAATAATCGCATCCATGAACATGATTTCTTCCCAAGTCCTATCCCGATTCTTTTACACCGGATGTGATGTGAAGACCACATGTCCCAAGATTCCGCGCTCAAACTTGCCGTCATCAAGCTACGCTTTTGTTTTGAGTAGACCTCTAGCGGACAGAAAATGCTACATTTTGCACCTTTAATGAAAGCACCATCATTTTGCAATAGTTTTTTTATTGACATTTAGGAAATATCACAAAAGTTTTGTGCAAATCTGTAATGGAAACCTGGCTACTATCTCCAAATATTTTCTTGTGGAAGTCAAATCTGTGCATGACACTTGTGGTGTTAGGCTATGGGAGGGAGGGGATTTTTTCCTTTGGTGTGTGCCAGGTATTTTTAATGACTTTTTATGATACTGAAATAGCATCTGTTATTTTCTATGCTGTAGTATGTTGGGGTGGTGGGATTTCTGAAAGGGATAAAAAAAATTAAAAAAGACTCAACAAACTGATTAGGAGGGCCAGTCTTCCATCATGAATCATAAAATCTCACATCCTTCATGAAAGTCATTTAGTAATAGACTTATTTATCCATGTTGCTCAAAAGAGAGATAAAGAAAGCCTTTTCTTCCATCTGCTGTAAGACTGTTTAATCAAAGTTGATTTGTTATATACTGTGCTATTCAGACATTTGTTTGGTTGGTGTAAATGTTGTTGTCTTTATTTATCTTTTATATATGTAACTTGTAGTACGTGTTGCTGTTGTGACATATGGAATCCCCCCCACCCCACCCAGGGGATAAATAACGTTTGTCAAATCAAATTTTGAAGCCCTGATACGAGTCATGTTAAAGGGCTTTTAGACTGATCGCTGAAATTTTCAGCACTGAAAATGCATTAGCCCATTTCGTTTTAACCGACCACAAGCATTCAGGTGAGGATGCTGCCTGAGGCACAGAGCGTTGAAGGGCCTCTGAGCGTTTGAAAGAATGGCCTTGAACTGTGAAAGGTATGTTTTTGATTGGAAGGAAGAGATTTGTTTTCCTACGAGATGTTCTTCAAAATTCAGGCCTCCTGTGTAGAGCAGTGATCATGAATGGCAAGATGCTTTGAGGAGAGATGGTGATTACGCCATTATGTGTCATCCATCCCTTCGTCTCTGAGAACTCCAACATTTCTCAGGATGAATAAAACATGAATCACTGCCATTTCGTAGCTGCACTTTTTAATCTGCAAATCATGTTGTGCTGATGTTTTTTTTCCCTCTCTGCCTTCTTTTCTTCACTTTCATTTCTTTTTTCAGGGAGATACAGCTGCCTTGGAGGAAATTAAAACATTCATCCGAAATGAAGTTTTGCGTATATTTGAAGGTACATCATCTGCCACCACTGAGGTGTTTTCTTGTAGTCTCCACCAGTAGATGAGGGTTTTCAGTTATTTTTGTGTGTTTGTGTCTTTCAAAACTTTGAAAGACATTTAAGAGGCAGCTGTCAACGTTAACAGTACTGCAAATGTGAGTACTTAAAAAATGAGAACAGTTAGGATAAAGTGTAGTGACTTACCAGCCAGTGTTTTAATGTCAACTTCCTCAGACCTTTGACCTTAGACTTAAATTAATGTTTCTTGAGTAGCAAATCAGCATATTAGATTGATTTCTGAAGGATCATGTGACACTGAAGACCTCCGGAAATGTTAGGATGTTTTTAAAATTTGAATAAAATGAAAACTAAAAGACTTTCAAATCACATGAGCCAATATTTTATTCACAATAGAACATAGATAAGATAACAAATGTTTAAATTGAGAAATGTTACAATTTTGTGCACAAAATGAGCTCTTTTCAAATTTGATGCCTGCTACAGGTCTCAAAATAGTTGGGACAGGGGCAAGTTTACCATGGTGTAGCATCTCCTCTTCTTTTCAAAACAGTTTGAAGACATCTGGGCATCGGGGTTATGAGTTTCTGGAGTTTTGGTGATAGAATTTGGTCCCATTCTTACCTGATATAGGTTTCCAGCTGTTGGAGAGTTTGTGGTCGTCTTTGACGTATGCGCCAAATATTCTCTATAGGTGAAAGTTCTGGACTGCAGGCAGGCCAATTCAGCACCCGCACTCTTCTACGACAAAGCCATGTAATAGCTGCAGTGTGGTTTTGCATTGTCCTGCTGAAATACACAAGGCCTTCCCTGAAATAGACGTCATCTGGAGGGGAGCATATGTTGCTCTAAAACCTTTATATACCTTTCAGCATTCATAGTGCCTTCCAAAACATGCAAGCTGCCCATACTGTACACTTATGAACCCCCATACCTTCAGAGATGCTGGCTTTTGAACTGAACACTGATGACACGCTGGAAGGTCTCCCTCCTCTTTAGCCCGGAGGACACGGCGTCCGTGATTTCCTACAAGAATGTCAAATTTGGACTTGTCTGACCATAGAACACTTTTCCACTTTGAAACAGTCCATTTTAAATGAGCCTTGGCCCACGGGACAGGACGACACTTCTGCACCATGTTCACATATGGCTTCCTTTTTGCATGATAGAGTTTAAGTTGGCATCTGCAGATGGCACGGTGGATCGTGTTTACAGACAGTGGTTTCTGGAAGTATTCCTGGGCCCATTTAGTAATGCCATTGACACAATCATGCCAATAAGTGACGCAGTGTCGTCTGAGGGCCCGTAGACCACGGGCATTCAATAAAGGTCTTCGGCCTTGTCCCTTACGCACAGAGATTTCTCCAGTTTCTCTGAATCTTTTGATGATGTTATGCACTAGATGATGAGATTTGCAAAGCCTTTGCAATTTGATGTTGAGGAACATTGTTTTTAAAGTATTCCACAATCTTTTTACGCACTCTTTCACAGATTGTAGAGCCTCTGTCCATCTTTACTTCTGAGAGACTCTGCCTCTGTAAGACATCCCTTTTATAGCTAATCATGTTACAGACCTGATATCAATTAACTTAATTAGTTGCTAGATGTTCTCCAAGCTGAATCTTTTCAAAATGTCTTGCTTTTTCAGCCATGTGTTGCCCCCCTGCCAACTTTTTTGAGACCTGTAGCAGGCATCAAATTTGAAATGAGCTCATTTAGTGGATAAAAGTGTAAAATTTCTCCATTTAAATATTTATGTTATCTATGTTCTATTGTGAATAAAATATTGGCTCATGTGATTTGAAAGTTCAAATTTAAAAAACGGCAATCATTTCTGGAATTTGGATTGTATAATAGTAATATAATATAATATAATAATGTTTTGTTTTTTTTCAGAGAGGTTTTCAGACAGTTACGCATTGCTGCAGAAGACACCAGCAGCTATATTAGCTGCACAGGGTCGACATGGCCTTCCGGGGCCACCCGGTAATGATGGCTCCCCAGGACCCCCCGGAGAGCCAGGACCTACAGGCCCCCAAGGTAGGAGCCAAAACCCAAAAGACTAAACATATTATGGACCTCTTTACGCTGCTCCAACAATGGTCTTGGCTCACACAAAAACACAGATGCGCAAGACCATGATTTATTTATATGACTCATCTGTTTCCCCAGTATTAAGCTAAGTTTTTTTGCTAGCTTCTCAAGGATTCCAGGGCTTTTTTGTCTCTTGGTGGAAAAGAGTGTGTTTATGTGTATGTATTATATTTGTATTTACTGTGTCGGCTGCTCCTCAAATGGTTGATTGAGTTACACTGAACTGAGCGGTTTGAGGTCATGTTGCTTTTTTGGCCTTCAAGCTTTGAACCTCAAGTTTTGATCACATTAGCCTCTATTATTTGAGCCAACATTATCTAGCTCAGAAGACTAGAAAATGAGCAAGACGGTAATGTCCTTCCTACACGGCATGCAAAAATGGCCATTGATTGGAATATTAGGCGTGAGAGATCTTGCTTGCTATGTCAGAGGAGAAAGGCAGCAGATAGCTGCATGACAAAGTGGCATATGGTGCCTATAGCCTGGCGGGACATATGAAGACGGATGAAGAACCGACCCAGAATAGGAGAATGTAATATCGCCCTGGACAGACTTGTGAGAGCAAGAAAAATAAAGAGAAGTGAGCGGATGGAAAAAAGCCACGCAATATCTCACTTTGTTGGATTAAGCTCAGCAAAAAAACGAAGGGGAGTGAAAAAATAAGCAATTCTGAACATTCATCAAAGACTGGCAACTAATGTACTGCTCCTCTAGGGTTTCTCATCAATAATGACTTGCAGTTTGGTTCTGTCCCTCCTGTCTGAGTTCCTAAGGACCCTTAACCATTAGGACATGATGCTTTTCAAGATATAAAACTATGGTGTACATTTGAACTCTAATAATTGATGTCCATGCAAAGAAAACATATACTTTGGGCTGTGCTGAGTGCATATACAAATGTTGTGAAGATTGTATTATTTATATATAGATTGTGTTGATGCATTTATAACAGTGGATGAAGCTCTGAAATGCCCATTTCTATCACTTTAATGTGTATTTGTGTTGTGTGGCACATTGAACTGCGGATTGTGCTTTGGAGAATGTTGGAGAGAAAAGTTTCTCTGCAGGCACAAATCCAATGCGAGGTATCAGAGATGGAATTTTAACCCTGATAAATCAGAAATTGAGCACCTCCGTGTGGCTTGACAAAGTTTGCCGGTAATAATTCCTCATTATTCCTCATCATCCTCCACTGGAGTCTGGCCTCCTTTGGAATCCTCAATTTGGCCACTTTTTCATGTGATATGCTAAAATATATAGTTATGAAGAAAAATATCTCTGCAATCTTTACATGTCTTAGTCACATTAATTCCACTTGGGGTCAGTTTTCTTGCTGGTTAAACTAATTGAGAATCTGCACCAATAATACGTCTATGTAGGTGTTGCTCAAGAACGCTTCTTAATGCTGGTGTTGAATTTAAATGCTTTTGCTTTTTTATGTCATTTTGTGTCTTTTTTGGGTGTCATTTGGTCTTCACTTATTTATTTTTATTTCAAATACACTGCCCATCCCCCCCAAAAAGTCGCTGGTTGGATTTTAATAGGCATATACTTAAGAATCTATGAATGGATCATTAATACAGTGATTATTATGTTTCTAGCATGTTTTATGTTTGGCAACAGTTTTTTCAACCCTTAAAGATGGAGTGTGTAGCTTTTCATTTCTTAAACAACCACGTATTAACAACCATCATGGCTATATTCCATGATGACAATGTCAGTATTCATCAGGATTAAAATTGAAAGAATGGTTCAGAGAGCATGAAGAATCATTTTCACACATGAATTGGCACCTCTGAGTCCAGACCTTAATTTCATTGAAAGTCTTTGGGATGTGCTGAAGGAGACTTTACAGAGTGCTCACCTCTTGCATTGTCAGTACAAGATCTTGACCAAAAATGTATGTAGGGTACAACGGAGCTAAAGGCACACTTTAAGAAAAAAAACAGGCTTTTCACTAATCTTAAAGTGTATGATTGCAGAAAAAGAAAAAAATGTTTGTATTAAACATTGGAGCAACAGATTTTGTGTGAAAATAAATCATAAAAGGGGTTCATTTTCATAAATATCTAATAAATTTATGAGGTGCCGAGGGGGACCTTTTACCCCACACACGGGATAAAAGGCTCCCCAGCGTGGTGCGAAAGGCACAAACATTGATACAAGTACTTACAAATAATATGTTTTTAGTAATGTCTAGGCTAATACTTGTTCAAAGGAATCACTGTAGCAAAGTTTGTACTATCTTCTCTTTATTTTGAGTAATAAAAGAATTATTTTTTGTTCAATAAATATACTGTCATTAAAATGTTAATATAAAAATGTTTTTAAAATACAGAAATACAATTATTTTAAAAAGTAACGATTCTGCAAGCATTGAAGGAGATACCATAATATTTCATTTAGATTAACAGTAGTAACAATAAATATTTTATTATATGATATGATTATTATAATATTTTTAAATATGATTGTTTCATTATAAATATGGGTATTATCTCTAAAGTAGATACCCAATTTGATATGATATTTACCATCTGAATCAAACCATGTCATGTCAACAAATGGAGAAGTCAGACAGCTGTTTATTATGTTAATTATTGTGCCTTTAGCCCCAACAGCAGGTGCGCTTTTTACCTCAAAATACCATACTTTTTCATTTTCTTCCATTTTTTTTTTTTTTTTTTTNTTTTTTTTTTTTTTTTTTTTAACTGTTGCTTTAATTTTCTTGAACAAAACTGAAAATCATTAACAAGACCTTTGTCTGAAAATATAAACATTAATTTAATCGATTCTCATTTGCTACTTAAATCAATAACATTTGAAAAACATCACATATTAGATCAAACTACCTCAGAATCAACTTTGCACTGCTGCCCGCGATCACGTCAAGGATCAGACAAATTTGCACGTTCATCTTGAAAAGCGGATGTTAAGGAAAGTGCTGCAGCAAGTTTTTGTGCCATTTAGAGGTTTAGATTAAAATAAAATCAAAGGTGCCTTTTGTCCAACGGTGCCTTTTACCCCCTTGTACCCTACCTCTTGATGGAAATAACATCACAACATTTATTTCCATCGAGAGGTGCATCAGTTTTTGGTCAAGATCTTGTATTGACAATGCAAGAGTCGAGCACTCTTTTAAGTCTACTCCAGCAAATCCAAAAAACTTTTAATGAAATTAAAGTCAGGACTCAGAGGTGCCAATTCATGTGTGAAAATGATTCTTCATGCTCCCTCGCAACCATTCTTTCACAATTTGAGCCTGATGGATCTTGAAGTTGTCATCCTGCAATATGGCCATGATGTGTCTTCCTAAATGGTTGTTTAAGAAATGAAAAGCTACGCACTCCATCTTTTAGGGTAAAAGAACTGTTGGCAAACATATAACATCCCAAAAACATAATAATCACTGTAATAATGATCTATCCATAGTAGTGCTGTCAAAAGTGCAGACGGCGATTGCAAGTTTAAAAATGTGTTGCTTTGAGCACTGAGCAGATTCATAAACGCCTCTGATTGGCCTTTGTGTTCAAGCGCTCGTCTGTGATTGGCTACATGGGAGCCATTGGCCTAATGGATAGAGAGTTGGACTTGTAACCCAAAGGTCAGGGGTTCGAATCTCAGGTCCGGCAGGGATTGTCGGTGAGGGGAGTGAATGTCCAGCGCTCTCCCCACCCTCAATACCATGACTGAGGTGAGACCCTTGAGCAAGGCACCGTACCCCCAACTGCTCCCCGGGCGCCGCAGCAATGGCTGCCCACTGCTCCGGGTGTGTGTTCACGGTGTGTGTGTGTCCACTGCTGTGTGTGTGCACTTGGATGGGTTAAATGCAGAGCACAAATTCCGAGTATGGGTCACCATACTTGGCCACATGTCACTTCACTTCACTTCACTTCACTTCATTGGAAGCACACAGAAGTGTTTGAATTTGAAAGCGGGAGCGCTCCCGTGTGCATCTGCGTAAGCGCTTGGTGAAGAGCATCACTGATGACTATTTACAACATGTTTTTAAAGCGTTAACATTGTAGCCAATCAGACACATCTGATGAGTGCGTGAACACAATTACCAATCAGAGGTGTTTACGAATCCGCTCAACAGCGCTCAAAGCTTCACATTTTTTAAAATTTCAGTACCAACTTGGTATCGCAGTCTGTACTTTTGACAACACTAATCCATAGTCTCTTAAGTATTTGGCTATACAAATCCAAACGGTGACTTTTTTGGGGGGGGCCGGGCAGTGTATATTCTTAAAACAAAATTATTTATTGTGGTTCATTTTGTTTCTTAAAATGACTTATGCACATGAACCACATATATAAATATGGTTCATGCAATTTGAGAGTCATATAACATCATAACATCTAAAACTACTTATGCAACCGTTTTACAAAGCTCAAGTGTTATCAGCCATGCTTTTGTATAACACATTTTTTTTGGGATAACATTTTTAATCCCTTTTGTAACTTTTTTTCATTTAAAGGTGTGTCCTATGGTGATGAAATCCTCTAATTTGCTTTCATTAAAATGTATCTAATTTATATTTATATTTTAAGCTGTATTTTCCTGCATGCCAAGAACATACCCGATTATACTTAATGCTGAGTGAGCAGTTATTATATGAACATCAGATTGTCATTTTATGCAGAGTAATGTACCAAGCTTTTTTGTTCATCTCAATGCAACATTTTTTAAGATTTTTGTATTATTATTAACTGTTGTTTTATATGAGCAAATCTGCAAATTTAATGGAAATACGAAGGCATTTAATGTTGAATTAAATGTTAAAATATTTCTGTTTTCATTCTTATTTTTATTTCTCCACAATACTTTTTTTTCGAGTATGAAAGTGTAAGATCTTAGCAAGATAACAGTTTTCAGGCTGCATTTAGCAAGTATTGTATTGCAGCTCCCCCTGCCTTATAACTGTGCAGTATGAACTCCCGCCTCGAGCAGGGGGTGATAATGCAGTGATTGTGAGCGGCCACAGGAAGCCATGATGTGATGCCGCAGGTAGAGTGCCGTCCTTCCATGGAATGCCATTGCATTGGATTGAATGCATCCGAAGGTGTCGACACACTTTAATTAGTTAGCTAGTTAGTGTGTTTGCTTGTGTAAATTGCACATGTAAATTAGTACTGGTCGCACTGACGATTACTGCATTATTTGGCATCTCTTGGGTATTTTCTTTGTTAATACCTACAGTGTTTCTCTTTCAGGCTAGGCTGCCTTAGAGGAAACACATCACTAATGCATGTGTATTTTGACTGGAGGCAGTTTTCTGCATGCCATTAAAATGATGGTCTTATGATTGGTTTCTTACTGAGTGTGTGAAAACAGTACTAAAAGATCAGCATCAGCTAATGCGTTTTTGTTTGTTAGTTTGCCTGCCCGCTGTGTGAGACATGCCGTCCAGCACTGTCAGCATTTGTGGTGCTCTTTAAATACTTTGAAAGCGTGTTTCTGATAGATGGATTTGTCATTACTTTTGAAGGGCTTAAAAAAACTGTCTGAATTCGGAAAAATCTGAGACTAGTTGTGTAACACGGCAGATTTGAACAGGCTTTACAGTATGTACCATTTCCAACTGTTACTACTTTTCTCTTTTTTTGGGGACGATTTTTATGGAGATTATCTGAATCTAGAAGCCAATTGTTTGGATATTATATCTCAGCTAAACTGTTAAAATAAAGTATCTGTCAATGCTTTTTTATTTAATAAAATACTAACTAAACAGTGTAGTGATGGGTAAAAGTTATCTGCCTGTTAGTAAATTATAGATACAGTACAAGGTGTTATAATAAAATCATCACATGACCATAACTCTCTCCCTCTCCACAATTACTCCCCACTGCATAGATATATAAAGACATATATATTCTACATCTGACATTGGGTTTTTGTGTGTTTTACCCCCTGCAGGGTATCGGGGGCAGAAAGGGGAAAGGGGTCAAATGGGGTTGGGAATTCCAGGAACTCCAGGCCCCACTGGCCCACCAGGTACAAAACTCTCCAGCACTGTTGAGCCAATTATTAATATTTTGGATCAACATTTCAAATTTTGTTGACTCTTTCTGTGACATATATTTCATAAACCACAAAAAAAAAAAAAAAAAATTATGTAGATTAAGTTTTACAGTTGTTTACTGAGTAATTCATGTGCATTACCATTCAGAGTTTGGAGTCAGTGTTTTTTTTTTTTTATATAAATACTTTTATTCAGCAAGTACACATTAAGTTGATCAAAAATTACAGTAAAAATGTATAATATTATAGAAATAATGATTCTTGAGCAGCAAATCAGCATAATAGAATGATTTCTGAGGATCATGTGACACTGAAGACTGAAGTAATGATGCTGAAAATTCAGCTTTGCTGTCACAGGAATACATTTCAATTAAAATATATTGAAATAGAAAACAGCTATTTTAAATTTTAATTCACAATATTACTGTTTTTACTTTATTTTTGATCAAATAAATGCAGCCTTGGCAGAAGAGACTTTTTTCAGAAATATAAAAAAAAATCGTACTGACCCAAACTTTTGAACTTGAGTGTAAGGGTGTGTTCACACTTGGCATGTTTGGTTCGATTAAAATGAATCCTGGTGCGAATGCCCTGTTAGTGCGGCTTATTCAACCCTATCTCACGGCAATTCTTACATATTTTACGAGGTGGCTAATTCGTACGAATTCGTATGAATGACCTACCCCTAACCCCGCCCCTAAACCTACCCGTCATTGGGGTTTAGACCTCACCTCAACCTTACTCGTACGAATTCATGCGATTTGTCAAAACCACAATTAGCAACCTCGTAAAATACAAACAAATTGATCGTGAGTTAGCGTTGGTTTATTTGAATAAGGGTGAACAATGCTGCCATCCAAACCCTGGTGCACACTAAACCAGAGTTTGTTTGGAAGCGGACCGAGACCCATCTTTTCAGAGGTCTCAGACCGCTTCCAAATGAACTCTGGTGCGGTTTGAATGAAATGTGAACGCAACACGGACCAAAGACATGTAAACGAACCAAAAACAGGACATGATGTCACAAGATGTGACCCTAAAAAGGACAGAATGCTCAAGCATACCTGCTTTTTCTCGTCATAGTCGCGATGTTGCCCATTACAGTTCAGTACAGGCATCAAAACCGCCAGCAGATCTTCATTTGCGTTTGCGACCGAGGGATTCCTGCTGCTGTTTTGACTCTACACATTTTATAAGCTCTTCACGAGTTCTCAGCTGGTCAAAGGCTACACACATACAACAAACCCGTTTAACCCAGCACACAGCATTGTTTTGGATGTTCGGTAAGTTCCGTCACCAAATATTCGTCATAAAAGCCGACCAATCGTGTTGTGAATGTATCTTTAGTATCGGTGTTAAAAATGCCAATCCAACCAAGCGAACCACTACAAGTGTGAACACACCCTAAGTCCTTTGTATTTCAGCTCTAGACTTTTCAGAATGTCTTTTCCTATAGGCTTCCATAAGAGCATTACCTTAAACATGTTTTTATCTTTGTTTTTACAAAATGAGGGATAAATAGAACTCTTTTCTGTGGTAATTGACTGCATGCCTCAGATGCTGCCAATGGACCTTACGATGTATTTAACCCAGAATATTCCTTAAATACATGAGCCGTGACACTACGTAATGAGTAGAGATAATTAAAAAACAAAGGAGGATGATTGTTTTTAAGGTACATTATCTCTTATATAATAGCATATGTTTTTGAGTTGTAAGGATGGACAGGCTAGATCAAAATCTGTCATGTTGAACAATAGAAACGTTGCTTTGGGTTTTTGCTAGGGTCCAGAAAGGCCTTCGTTTGCTTGTATATACATTTCCCTGATGAGTGTACTTTACACTTTTCACACTCTTGAAATCTGCTAAACACAGATAGCAGTAATTATTTAAATTGCTGCTTTAATGTTTTACTTTTTAAAAGGAGAGACAGATAATAGCTCCAAACTAAACTAATGACTACGGCATCCTTAATGAACGGCTCTTTTATAGAGGTACAAAGAGCTCACTGATTGTTCTTCAAATGAAAAAATACAAAGGAGACTTCTGACTGTGGCTTCTTTATAATTGCATAGCACACTGTTATCATTGTGTGCTGTGATTTCCATCTTCCTCCCACCCTCTGCAGTTAAAGGGTAACAAGCCCATGAAAAGAAATTTTATTGTGTTTATTCTGAAATATTCTGTTGTGACCACTCAATGGTAAATGTGCCCACAATACCTCAGCATCACAGCAACGAGTTCCACACAGACATTATCTAGTTTCTATCAATCTATTTTTATTTTATTTTTTTTAACTAGTGCTCAGCGTAAATGAGAAAAGTAATATTTTAAACAATATCTCAATGAACACAAAAACAATTTCCAAAATGTTGACAAGACTAAGTTTTATATAACATCTGTTTAACTTATAACATGAAAGTAAGGTTAATAATATAACTTAGAGAACAAAATGTTCAGTTTTATTCAAATTAGGGTGATGCAAAAATGATTACACCCCACTGAAATTCTCTGGAGCAAAGCTAAATTTTAGACTACAAATGTCTAATTTACCAAGAATTCAACCACAGGTGAGTCTAATTATTCATTACACAGGTGTCCAGCAGACAGTTGACTATAAAAGGGTGTTAAAACCCCTTCCCATTTCATGCTGTCAGCAATGGCACCACATGGAAGAGAAATGTCACAAGACCTGATAAAGAAAATAATTTCTTTACACCAGAAAGGTGAAGGCTACAAGAAGATCAGCAAAGCTTTACTTATCAGTCAGAATACTGTAGCAAACGTGGTACAAAAATTAAAAAAAGATGGAACTGCAACCATCTCACAGAGACGTCCAGGTCGTCCACAGAAGTTAACACCTCGACAGGAGCGTCTTCTGAGAGAAGGGTTGAAGAAAATCGGCATGCAAGTTCACTGCAGTTATCTAAAGAAGTAGAAAGCCAAACTGGGGTGACTATTTCCCGTGACACAATACGGCGTACACTGCAGAGGAATGGCATGCATGGGTGCCGTCCACGAAAGAAGCCTCTCCTAAAGCCCAGGCACAAAAAAGCCCGCCTAGAGTTTGCCAGGGCCCATGCTGACAAAGATGAAGACTACTGGGACTCTATACTCTGGAGTGATGAGACCAAGATAAATGTTTTTGGAACTGATGGCTTCAAAACTGTATGGCGTCGCAAAGGTGAGGAATACAAAGAAAAATGCATGGTGCCTACAGTGAAACATGGTGGTGGCAGTGTCCTTATGTGGGGCTGCATGAGTGCTGCTGGTGTCGGGGAGCTGCATTTCATTGATGGCATCATGAATTCACAGATGTACTGCTCTATACTGAAAGAGAAGATGCTGCCATCACTCCGTGCACTTGGTCGTCGTACACTTTTTCAACATGACATTGACCCTAAACACACATCTAAGGCCACTGTTGGATTTCTGAAGAAGAACAGGGTGAAAGTGATTCATTGGCTCCTGATCTGAACCCAATCGAACACCTTTGGGGAATTTTGAAGAGACAAGTTGAGCATCACTCTCCATCCAGCATCCAGTCTCTAAAAGAGGTCATTCTTGAAGAATGGAAAAAGATAGATGTTGCAAAATGTCGCCAACTTGTTCATTCCATGCCTAGAAGACTTGGTGTTGTCATTAAAAATCATGGAGGCCATAAAAAGTACTAGATGTCGTAGTTTTTGTTGTGGGGTGTACTCATTTTTGCATCACCCTAATTTGAGTAAAACTGAAAAATGTGTAATCGAAGTTATATTATTAACCTTACTTTCATGTTATAAGTTAAACAGATGTTATATTAAACTTAGTCGTCAACATTTTGGAAATTGTTTGTGTTCATTGAGATATTGTTTAAAATGTTACTTTTCAAAGGGGGTGTACTCATTTACGCTGAGCACTGTACCTGTTCTTGATTTGTCTACAGGTTCACCCGGAATGGGATTCCAGGGGCCTTCAGGGCCCCCAGGTCCACAGGGAAGATGTAACCCCAGTGACTGCTTCCATCCTTACGCCAGACGGGATGGATAAAACTTGACGCATCCTCATCAAACCTGATGAGACCCTGGAAAACCAATGAACCAGCTCATCTACATAAGCTTTAAATCCTATTAAAAACAAATGTAGGATCCCTGCTGCAGGAGAAGACTCAAGCAAGCTCCATCCCCATAGAGCAGCCATTACTGGTGATGTCATTTCATTTCATCATTTATCTCCGTTTCATTTCCTATATTTGTGACCAATGCATTTACTCATTTTCCCGTGTTTTGTGGGTGTGACTTGAGAATTCAAGTCCCATCATTACACTAATCACAACGGACAGGTTTGTGTATTTTGAATGCAGGTGAAATGAGAATTTTATGTACATTTGCTTATTTTCTTCAGGCTGATGTGAAGTTGAGTTTTAATTCAGTTGTGATGGCTATGCAATCTAAAATAGAACATATGATGACAAACATTAAGTTAATGTAAATAACAGGATTTCAGACATCTAATTTTGAAAAAAAGAAGCGTACTTTCCAGCCCTGCTCGTGAAGGGAGTTATTGTCACGTTTATCACCTCAGATTCAATGATGTTACATAATAATGGAGCGCTGAATATTATGACTGACACATTATAAACACTAAATAAATCATAAAATAATTTAACATATAAATAATAATGTATATTTATTCATCCATTTATTATTTTTTGTAGTATTTATTTATTTTATTTAATAATTATAAATAAATGTATACAAAAAACATTTTTTAATTACAAATTGTCTAATCAGAAATCGGAAAATTAACAGAATATCTCACATCATTTCTTGTTCATTTGAGCTTTTTTTCATTTTATTTCCTTGCTTAAATTAGATTTTGAATCCCAGATTTTCAATGTGGCGTCAGACTTTTATGTTCTTTTTTGACCAAACACAGCAAAGATAAGAGATTAGAGAAGTAATAGTAATCTTTCTGTGTTGGCCAGTGCTGGTGAGGTGAAAACTGCTCATGACATTGATACGCTTTAAATTGTTTACAGAGAAATAAGCGCTGTTCCTTTTTTTCTGACTGTTTAAACACCCTCATACTGGTGTTGTATGTATATTTTGTTCTTTACTTGGTTTGTTGTTTGTTTGTTTTTTTCAAAAGAAAAGATGTCGAGTGCTTTTAAATACCCATATTTATCTTTGCATTTGAATATAATTTTCTCTAATTTCTTTTGCTTTGTATGGAAAACATCCTTCCATGTTACTTGAATATTTTTATAAGACATATGTCAATGTCATGTTCACAGTTTAACATATGGCAAACCTTTTAACATCAAACTTTGTACATTTTTCTTTTCACGGGCAGCAGTTTCTCTTAAGACCATGTTTCTGTGTAATTTAGTTGTATAATTTTGCAAGGATTGTAGTCTGGGTTGAGTTATTTATTTATTTTATAGATGATATTAATATGGTGATCCAGAATCAGTAAGGTGAGATTTACTGAAGGCACATTCGAGTCATTGAACAGAGCATGTGAGAGGCGCTCAATATTCCGATCTATGCCAGTGTCGCTCATGGCCCAAGCGAATACCCGGCATGGGAGCAAATCCCACTCCAACATGAACCTAGACCTGTTTATTTCTATGGCATCGCTGCCGAAGGGTAATTAGCTGGTGAAGTGGACTTACTTATTGTAGAGTTGTAGAGTTATTGTAGAGTTGTGAGCATTGAAATGTTTGAAGCGAATGTCATAACAAATGTCAATAGTGCGGGAACAAAATGAGCAGTTCATTCATAAATCCGTAAGATCTTACCTTCAAAGAGCGCAGCACTGAAAAGGGCGGGGCTACATAAGGTCTATAAGTCAATTTGTTATGAATTTCTTGAATAAATGTCTCAGTTGCTGTTGGCCTATAAATAGGTAACAGTTATGATAGTTGTGGCTTTAAAGCAATATATTGTATAAATAAACATGACATGATTTGACTGGAGTGCTGAATTGACCCTTCGCTAAGCCACGCCCGAAAACCGCCACAGGCTAATCGTGGTTTAGAAACCGTAACTAGGCGCGGGAGGTCTGTCAAGCTTTCGAGCGAGGGAAACATGCCGAAGCGTTGAGCCGTATGGATTGTGTTAATCTGATAGGTATCCTAAAAGTTTGGACGGGGTTGGTGGAATTTTTTTCCTTCCCGAAACCTAAAACCCAAGGGGAGAAATGCCGGTGTTCTGACAATTTGTGCTACCCTGTCAGATTTTGCTACCTCCCATTGAAACAGTTAGCAAAAGGGTAACGTTAGCAAAATCTGACAAAATCCGAAAAATGCGACCTATCAGATTGTGCTTCCAGCGTGATATTAATGTGGTCTATGGCTTTATTAACATCTACACCTACACCTACCCCAACCCTAAACCTACCCTTATAATAATGCAAGTACAGTAGTGGTAGCACAATATGATATAGCATTAATCGTTAGAACAAGTATAAATCGATAGCGAAAAATGCTACTTATCAGATTGTGCTTTATTAATGTCCACACCTACCCCAATACTAAACCTACCCTTACAATAATGCAAATACAGTAATTTTGTGTTATTTATCATGATAACAATGATGTAGCCTAATATTGATGTGCGCACATGCAGTAAGCCCGGGTAAGACAATCTGACGGGTAGGTTAGCTAGCTAGCTAACTCAGCACATCATTGCTTGGAAATAATGACGGTTCTTTGTTCATAATGCATATATTTGAACGTAAAATAAGATAATTAAAGACAAGACGGAGTAGCCTGGCGCGCTAAAAATATAAGCGGGAGAATGTTATCATTGCAAAGTGGTCAGGCTAATGTCTTGTTTATTCCACAAGACTTATGGATAAGCTGTTTGATTTATAATTATTAGGTTATTTTCACAAACTTCACTTCATCCTGCTGTGGATGAACAAAGCTGTTCCTCAATTTTTGTGTTTCCCATTTGAACGGTCAGCGTATGAAGCGGCTGCTGCTTGCGCTGGGAGCTTTAGCTTCAATTTTGATTAAATTATTTTCTAATCGGTTGCATATTATGTCGTGGATATATCCCTCGAATGCATACTGCAGTCCCTTTTGTCTTGCTCTCTCAGATATTTCACCTGTTCACCAAAAATGACTAATTATCTCATTGGAAATGTCTGACACCGGTGCATACATACTGTAAATGACTTGCCAGGTGCGAAAGCTTGACAGGCGTAGCAACAGTAGCTAAGGAGGGCGGGGCTTAGCGAAGGGCAGAGCTGAATCAAACATCAAACAAAAATCCACATCGCTATGATCGGATGCTTTATTTACTGCTGTTTTCTCACCGCTGTCATTTTAGTTGTTTATTTTGTTATAGAAAGGAAAGCGTGCAGCATGTAGGGGTGTGATGATAAACTTGCCGCACGAGACGAGATGATATTTTAAAGGATTAGTCCACTTTCAAATTAAAATTTCCTGATAATTTACT
Source organism: Anabarilius grahami (assembly GCA_003731715.1). Lineage (NCBI taxonomy): Eukaryota > Metazoa > Chordata > Actinopteri > Cypriniformes > Xenocyprididae > Anabarilius > Anabarilius grahami. The sequence goes on along the minus strand of RJVU01065935.1, from coordinate 2,924,116 downwards.
CACCCCCATGTCATCCAAGATGTCCATGTCCTTCTTTCTTCAGTCAAAAAGAAATTAAGGTTTTTGATGAAAACATTCCAGGATTTTTCTCCATATAGCTTCAAAGCATTCTACATGATCCCAGACGAGGAATAAGGGTCTTATCTGGAGAAACCATTGCTTATTTTAAAAAAATTAAAATTTACAATTATATAAGTTTTAACCATAAATGCTCATCTTGAGCTAGCTCTCTTCTTCTTCTTCTCTATTTGAATTACGGCAGTGTAGACACTGCTAAGTGTATTACTGCCCTCCACAGGTCAAAGTTTGAATTAATTGTTATATACTTGCACTAGCATATTGTATATGACAATTTAGTTCAAACTTTGACCTGTGGAGGGCAGTAATACACTTAGCAGCATCTACACTGCTGGGATTCAAATAGAGAAGAAGAAGAGAGCTAGTTCAAGATGAGCATTTATGGTTAAAACGTATACATTTTTTTTTTTTTTTTAGAAAATGAGCGAAGGTTTCTCTAGATAAGACTCTTATTCCTCGTCTGGGATCGCATAGAATGTTTTGAAGCTGCACTGAAACTGTAATTTTGACCTTCAGCTGTTTGGGGTCCATTGAAGTCCACTATATGGAGAAAAATCCTGGAATGTTTTCATCAAAAACCTTAATTTCTTTTCGACTGAAGAAAAGACACGGACATCTTGAATGTAAATTATCAGGAAATTTTAATTTGAAAGTGAACTAATCCTTTAACACTATTTTTTAAGAAATCTTCAATGACTAAGTATATGACTGGAAAAATAGTTTTAAGTAATAGTCACAAAGTGCAAAACAATGTTTTAAATAATAATCTTGTGATGAATGTCTCTTTGGTTCTACGTTCTGAGTAGCCTTATTGTTCTGTAAAAGATGGAATATAATGCACTGTAAAAGGTTTTGCCACAACCTCAACTCGCGAGACAGCTTTTCACCTCGACAAGAAATATCGTCATGTTAATATCACAAGATCTCGTCACATCCCTAATATTTACATAGTCGTCTAAACACCGCTAATGCTCGTATTGAAGCTTGTTCCCCACTGAATAAAAAATAAAAAATGTAATTGCGAGTTTATATCTCACAATTCTGACTTTTTTT
>RJVU01065935.1:2893332-2922961 GCA_003731715.1 Anabarilius grahami | reverse complement strand
AATCAGAATTGAGAAAAAAGTCAGAATTATGAATTTTGAATTTATTTCTCGCAATTGCTAGTTTATATCACAATTCTGACATTATAACTCTCGCAATTGTGAGATGAAAAGTCGCAAATACCTTTTTAATTTTTTTTTATTCCGTGGCAGAAACAAGCTTCCATACACTCGAGATGTTCACTAACAGATGTGAAGGTATTTCAAACTCCTTTTTACCCCTAAGCAAATAACGAAAAAGAACTTCGCTGTGAGTAGATCACAAAATGAATCTTTCACCACACTCCCTTTCAATTTCTTCTCATTCTTCGTTCTTAACTACTTTACATTTATGTATACAGTTCGCAACTTAATTAAAACAGTATTTGAACTCCATAACCTTTCACATATCCTCGAACCAGCATATCACTTAGGGCATTCTGGGTTGAGCGAGCGACCCTGAGCGGACCAAGCGTGCAGAGCGGAAAAAATATTAGCGCTCTGCTCACACGCTCTGTCACTGAATCTTTTGACTTCACCCATCTGCCTCTGTTCGGAAGATGAAAGTATACTGGAGTCAAGTATACTGGATGACAGTTTGGTTTTTGCTGTGTTTGTGCTGCTTTCTTCTTTTCATCTCAGTCTTCCTAGTCTCATCCATTCATTCTTTTTCTTTCGTTCTTTCTTTTTCTTTGCACCTAAGATTGTGTGACGAAGCAAACCCTTATTAGGTTTTTGCTGTTTTACTCTTATTCATTTTATGCTTTTAAATTTTTATGTAATGTACCAGATTACCTCTGCTGAGAGTTCAAATATTGGTGGTTCAGGTCATAAAACCCTTTTTGCGAGGAGTCAGTGAATTGCTTGTCTGAAAGCATCTCAGAGTTCATATTTACCTTTAATAGTAGCCTACCAATAACTTTTGTCAGTTTTATTTATCATAAATATATATTTGCATTGTTTTTCAGTCAACCACAGATGTTTAATTTACAGAAAATGGGCTATAAAGAAATGATGACATGTAGCATGAAGACAATATTCTTCTCAAGGGCTAAATCTGTATGGACTTACTTGAAGGACAGTCTTAAGACAAAACACCACATCTACCTGATATGCACTGCTTCACCAACTGAATATCTGGAATATATAATATGGTTCTGTTCTCAATACAATGAATGCTCATTGTGGTCAGATACAGTAGCACACACCATTTGCCAGTTCCTTTTTTTTTTTGTGCTTGGTCTTGTAGATGCATTTGGTTTGCATATTTATATAATTGTACATTGTTTTAATAAATGTACTTAATTTAACATTCATTGTGAAACTGTAGTGTTTTGCATATCTCTCGATATGCAACTCAAATTTGGTTATATACTATATATATATATAGTATAGTGTGNTTGCATATCTCTCGATATGCAACTCAAATTTGGTTATATACTATATATATATATATAGTATAGTGTGTATATATATATATATACTATATACTGTATGAGGGATATGGTGTTCAGTTCATTTCAAATGGCAGACAGAAGTTAACTTGCCTTTGCAGACTGTTATAGTAAACTCTGAATGTACTAACATGTTGGTTCATTATAAGTTTACTAGCATTGTTTGAGTTAGAAAAGTATTGTACATTTTTTTTTTTTGTGGTGTTATGTATAATATTTGTTAATAATTTAACGTTATTGGGTGTTTCTCATTCTTGTGTGATTTAATGCCATATTGCAATACCTTTAATATTTACTGTGGATTATTTGTTGCTTGGTGTTTTCAGGATGCTCAGACTTTCAGCATTCCACTCATATTGTTGTCATTTGTGCATGAGATATTAATGTGTACAGTGGATTCAAAAAGAATTTGGAGACTTATTATTGTTCAAAACGTTTTTGGTTTATAATACGCCGACAGTATGTCCAAATTCTTTTTGATGCCACTTTATATATCGAGGAAATTTCACATTTTAATTAACATTTAAATAATTTATTTAATAAACATGCATTTACTTCATGCATAACCATTATCAAGTCTGTATTCATGTTTGAAGTTTTAATTGAAGTGAATAACATTTCGAACATTTTTGCAATCCTTCCTTCAAGTCTCCCTCACTCGATTCTGTTACTGAGTAATTGCTGAGTTCGGTTTGCCAGCATTTCTAAATTAGCATCTACACTAAAAGAGCAATCGGAATGTGTTTGTGCCAACATTTTTGCACTGGCATGTGATGAGTTATTTTAGTGAGAATTGAGTGTGGAAAAAGCTGTGATGAGTGCAGTCGGGCTATTCAACAAACAAGCATTTGGTGGGGAAGAAGCATAAGAATGTCCGAGACCTACATTTATTTTGAACTCATATAAAAACATTCAAATTTATTCAAATGTGTCTTCCTTGGATCTCTGTACAAACTTCATCATCATCAAACACCGATGTAAAATAAATAGAAATACCATGAAATGAAATTATCTGCATTTCTCGTGTGTATGTGTCACATGCATCGCCTTCCCGCCCACAACCCTGGAACAATAAATCGCACTGATGTTTTTTAGCAGGGGGAGTGAATTTCTTACAAAACCACAAATCATTTACATAGATGTACAGAATACATTGCAGCATGTTTATATATATATCCTCTCTCTGTTTTTTGTTTTTGACAGCAGGTCTCTGGCAGCCGTTTCTGTTATGAACTTCGAGCACCATCAATATTTCTGCCGGGTTTATCTTTGCCACACAGAAATTAAAAAGGCCTCAGGTCTGAAGGCCACATTGACATTTGTTCACTTCCTAGAGTGGATTTAAAGTATGAGCTGAAAAAAAAAAAAAATTCTAGTCTACTGGCTTTCAGGAGAACATTAGATGACCAGTAAGTTCTGTGAAAGTTCATTTGCACCAGCAGATAACATCAGGTGGGAAAAAAAGGTGTCTTATTTGAAATGTTGCCATTTTCTGGACACATGGTAAGTGTTTGTCATTACAGCTGTATCGCGGTGTAAATCTATCTGCGAGGGCGATAATGTTTTGCGCTCTTTGCAGAGCTGTAAAGGAGTCTTTCTGAATGTCCTGATGCCCCAACACTGAGGTTTTTAGTTTCCGCCCGGTCCCTTCATGCTAGAGTCTTTCAGAGACTGGTGGGCGGCGCCTGCGCTAAGATTACAGGCCGAAGGATCGCAGTAACCGGGTGGTCCGGCTGAACCGGGAGGTCCAGGAACGCCCGGCTGACCTGGGGAACCAGGTAGACCCCTTTCTCCATCACGCCCGTCTTGACCGTATCCCGGTTTTCCAGGTTCACCTGCAAGACAGAAACAGGTCAGTCATCTTCATTCTCACTATTTTTTCCAATAAAAGATTCAAAGAGCCAAAGCGTAAAGTTAATCTCATTTGCATTTCCGCATATTCAGAATACGCCAACCTGAATGAGATTTGAGAATAAGAGAAGTCAGACAATTATTTGGTGTTTTTACATTACATATGAACTACCTTTGTTTTTTTTTAGGCAATATTTTTTTGTCCACATTTATTTATTTCTTTTAAAGAGAAAGCTATTGAAGCTTGTTTCCGCCACAGAATAAAAAAGAATTTAAGATAATTATCTTACAAACTCACAATTGCGAGTTATGTCAGAATCGCGAGATATAAATTTAGAATTGCAAAATATAGTCGCAATTGCGAGAAATAGTCAGAATTGCTAAATATAAAGTCGCAATTGTCAGAATTGTGAGTTTATATTCTGACTTTTTGCAATTCTGACTTTTCTCAGAATTGTGAGAGATACATTTGCAATTGCGAGTAATAAAGTCCAGTTCTGAACTTTTTTTTTTAGTTTCTGTCTCGCAATTCTAACTTTACAACACGCAGTTGGGACTTTTTATTAACCAATTCTGACTTTATAACTCGCAATTGCGTTTATATCATGCATTTCTGAGAAAAAAAGTCTCAATTACCTTTATTTTTTAATTCAGTGATAGAAACAAGCTTCCATAGAAAGCAACATTCTGCTAAATCTCCATTCATGCTTTATGGACGAAAGACAGTCATACAGGTTTGAGACGACATAAGGGTGAGTAAATGGTAGCTTTTGTATGTTTTGGGTAAAATGCTTCTGTGGCATATCATTTTAAAATATCTTACAGTAGGCTACTGAATGAAAAGCTTGAAAATATAAAACGAACAAAAGAAAATTTACATCAGCACATGGCACTGCAGCTGATCTGTCTTTTACAATTAGACTACTAGGTAACAGCTGCATAAGAAATCCTATTTAAACAGACAGCTTCATTCGACTGACAGTAAGTGTCAGTGACACACATACAGCGACAACAGAAGGCTTCATATACCTCCAATTCATCAGACGTCTGACAGCTTCATTTAACACCAATTTAACTTTGCTTTCAAAAGTCTATTACCACGATGGAGCTAAATATATCTCTCAATATCATTTTAGAAATGAATTGAGTTGTTTCAGATTGAATTGGTTTGCATATTCATTAAAACCACATCCATTTATGCATTAATACCATCATTTCCTTTGACAAGAGGAAGTAGGATATGAGACATAGTCGGAACTGACCTGGTAATCCAGGAGGTCCCGGCATGCCTTTGGGTCCTCGAATTGTAGGTCCCCTGTTCCCTCTGTCTCCCATCTCACCTGTAACACACACAAACACAATTCAATACTACGATAACAATAATACTGCCATAACCGTGCCTTTACTGTAAATGCAACGCTCTAGTTTAGACATAAAATATTTACATATTTCAATAATTTAATGTCTCATTCGCATGTTCGTGGTTCTCTGATGTTGGTTAATGTCCAAGTCTGGAAGCCCTGCAGTAGTTCATTACATCATATGTTGTTCCAGGACTAACAAGCAGTCCAAACTCGCAGTCCCAAAATAGCTCACCTTTCGGCCCCTTGAGACCCAGAAGTCCCAGAGGCCCTTTGAGTCCCGGAAGTCCTCTTGCACCAGCATGCCCAGAGAAGCCGCTGTCACCTGGGGGTCCAGGAGGACCAGGGGGACCAGGTTTGCCTGGCAGTCCGACCGCTCCAGACTCTGGTCTCCTCAGACTGGCAGCCAACTGGGCCAGCTGCTCTGAAATGGCAAAGACCAAAGGCACTAATGAGTGTGAATGGTCCCCTGCTATTAGCACAGCTAATTTTTATTTCATTTCTCCATTGATTTTGCAGTTGCACTCACTAATGAGAGTCATCTAACACTGCACACTGGCTGCTTTGTGATTTTTCTATTGTGCTTCTGTACTAATGTTAGGGCGCCTCCTTGAGGTTGATCCATCTTCCTGCTCTCTGTCTTCACATCAATCCTTCATTTACACTACACTTAAAGGTGCAGTAAGCGATTTCTGAGAAACACTTGATATTTGAAATCAACCCAAACAAAAACACCTCTCCCTTCATTGCTCCGCCCCCAAAATGCACAAACACGCAATGAAAGAGTGCAAGTGTCTTTATCATAGCTGTAGCCAAGCAAATTAATGCTTTGTGAAAAATAAAGTGATGATTAACAAACGACAAGGAAGAACAATACATGAACATATAAACAAGAGAATAAACAAGCAAGAGTTATAATGTCAGATATAAACTCACAATTCTGACTTCATTTCGGAGAATTGTGAGTTTATATCTCGAGTTTATATCTCGCAATTCTGACTTTATTTCCCGCAATTGTTTATATCTCGCAATTGTTTATAACTCGCAATTGCCAGTTTATATCCCGCAATTCTCACTTTATTTCTCGCAATTGTTTATATCTCGCAATTGTTTATATTTCGCAATTCTGACTTTATAACTCGCAATTGCCAGTTTATTTCTCGCAATTCTGACTTTTTCTCGCAATTGCCAGTTTATATCCCGCAATTCTGACTTTATTGCTCGCAATTGTTTATCTCGCAATTTTGACTTTTTCTCGCAATTGCCAGTTTATATTTCACAATTCTGACTATATTTCTCGCAATTCTGACTTTATATCTTGCAATTGGTAGTTTATATCTCGCAATTCTGACTTTATTTCTCGCAATTGCGAGTTTATATTTCGCAATTCTGACTTTATTTCTCGTAATTCTGACTTTATTTCTCACAATTGCGAGTTTATATTTTGCAATTCTGACTTTATTTCTCGCAATTGCCAGTTTATATCTCGCAATTCTGACTTTATTTCTCGCAATTGTTTATATCTCGCAATTCTGACTTTATTTCTTGCAATTGCCAGTTTATATCTCGCAATTCTGACTTTATTTGGCAATTTTCTTTCAAATTTGTCTCTTTCATCTGGTCAGTAGTTGTTCTCCTGCCTAGAGAGTTCTGATGCTCTGACACCGGTGCATACATACTGTAAATGACTTGCCAGGCTCGAAAGCTTGACACGCGTAGCAACAGTAACTAAGGAGGGCGGGGCTTAGCGAAGGGTCCATTGTGAGAGAAAAAGTCGCAATTATATTTTAAATTGTTTTATTTCGTGGCAGAAAGAAGCTTTCATAGATAACATCTGAATGTGTACATGTAAATAGATGTGGCTTGGTGAGCACCTGGTATGACTCTTTATTGCACACACTTTAAAAGTTGCTTTATGTTTTGGAAGTAAATAGACCCTAGACTAATTTTACTTTGTTATAGCTCTGATATTGTTATGTGAATAAGCAGATCATTTGCCAGCTTTCAATATTCACTCAAAGCTGTGTTGCAGAACGCTGTTAAAGCTCTCGCCTTTCATTTGTCCTCATTCATCCTTTTGAATGGTGTTCTTTTACATTTTCAATTTGCAATGGGGAAATTGAGCATAAAGGAAGAGCATTGCTGCCGTTTTTACAACTTTCCTTTTCATTGTGTGAAGGAATAAAAGGGCAGACCGATTTATTCATGATGTAAAGAATCCAATCCCAGGCCGTGAGCCATTGAGCAGGGGCTAGGGTACAGTGAATTTCAACTTTCAGTCGGAAAACGTCCTGAAAATGTATGCAGCGTGATGCTTGACTGAGCTTTTTCTGGGAGTTTTTTGGCAGAGGAAACCAAGCTGAAGGAGGAAACTCATCACTATGAGGCAAAAGTGCAGATCAGCTGAAACAAAAATGAATATTTCAGTGAAATGTGAGTGAAAAAGTCATGAGGGAATTGCTGGCATGTGCTCAAGAGGACTTGGAGAGAGGCAGAACTGATGGCTAACTTTAGTAAAGTGTCTCTGCTCATCAGAGTAGAATCAAAAAGAATCTTTGAAACAAAACACAAATTTTCTTTCAAATTTGTCTCTTTCATCTGGTCAGTAGTTGTTCTCCTGCCTAGAGAGTTCTGATGCTCTGATGGCAAAAGTGCGGCTCTGCATGCATAAAAGGAAGTTACGTTTACTTCTGAAATGATAAAAATATCGGCTTCCAGACTCACCCTGCATAACTCGCATGCACACTTGTCTGATGTGTTGATCACTTGGTTCTTTACCCTGTGAACACAGGAGGAGTTGTTTGGAAGAAAATCACACAATCCTGTTACTGTTTCAGACCACTAATTAGCTCTACTTCAGAAAATAACAAACAAAAACAATGGAATAGGAATTAAGTGTTCTTAAAAGTGGCAGAAGCTTCACAGTACTGTTTCTAATCATTATGATTTTTTTCTCAGTCTACCTTTTCAAACATAATGAGTGTGTACAACAAAACACTAATTTTGGCCATTGAATTTTTAGTTTCTAAGAATTTTACTGTCATTCATGATTACTCGATAAGGATGAACAAATATTCATTTGTTAAAGATTGCACCCACAAAGAGCAATTTTTAGCCAATTAAATATACTTTGACTATATTTTGAGCAAAATTATAGTCACTATAGACACTTACAGGTGTGGAAATTTCAATTTCATGATATTTACAGGTTTTTAATGATTGTAATGGAAACCTTTACATATCAAAATAATCTGAAATTATCTTTTTTTTTCCCCCTCTGGGCTTAATGTGAAAATGTGAACACATGAATGATACAGAATAAATGGGCAACAATGCCAAAAAAAAAGAGGGTATTTACATGAAAAATCAGCACCTTTTTATAAAAACACAAACACACTGAATAAGCTGACAGAATGATAATAAAGCCAATAATATTATCTATATGACTATAATAATATAGTCTGGGGTTGGTAAGATTTTTAAAAAAAAAATGTTTAATCAAGTATTGTTATGCTCACAAGATTGCATTTATTTGATCAAAAATACAGTATATACAGTATTATGAATACAAAATAAGTGTTTTTGTTTTATTTTAATATATTTTATTTGAAATGTAATTCATTCCTGCGATCAAAGCTGAATTTTCAGCATCATTACTCCAGTCTTCAGTGTCACATGATCCTTCAGAAATCATTCTAATATGATGATTTGCTGCTCAAGAAAACATTTCTTATTATTATTATCAATGCTGAAAACAGTTGTGCTGCTTAATATTTTTTGTGGAAATCGTGATAATGTTTTCAGGATTCTTTGATAAATAGATTGTTTAAAAGAACAATTTATTTGAAATAGAAATCTTTTGTAATATAAATGTATTTACAGTCACTTTTGATCAATTTAATTTTATCTTTGCTGAATAAAAGTATTAATTTCTTTCAAACAACAAAGAAATCTTACTGACCACAGACTTTTGAATGGCAGTGTACATGCAAAGCAAAATCGATATAATGGGCAAAATCTAGAGTTTTTACATGTTCAACAAAAAGATGAAAACAACCAAGAATACCACCTTAATAAACTGACAGAACACCGATAATACGAACCTGGTCTCATTAGAAAAACGTACCTGTGGGAACGTTTCCGAGAGTCGCAAAATACGTACCGATACGTACACATCACTACAGTTTCAATGTGAAATGTCCACTGAGTGGCGCTAAAAGCATGTTGTTTTTTTTGCCGGAACAGATAAACGTGAATATGTCCGGTGATTGCCGCTAAAAGTGTAATGCTCCATTATTTTTTTTAAATAACGTACCACCAACACTACACCTAAACCTACCCGATAGTGTTAACAAAAGCAAACGTGACATAAAAAGCATCCGTAATCGTGCCTTATTAGCTTGTTTTGATCTCTCATCTTTGAGCTCTTTTACCGTGACTCGTTTTTCCCCGGATTCGTACCCAAGGCTTCCCTCATCCTAAGTCCAACTCCGTATCAGCTGAGCAACAGAGCGAGCTTATGATGTTAGAAAATCAAAACATATGTAGCTGGTTAACTGATGCAAAGTCCAAAATATATTCGTTTACAAACGAGACGTGAAAACGAGTCTTTATTAATCCACAATCTGACCCCGTAATCGTAACCGTGTATGAAAACGATTAAAAGCGCTTGCTTGTTTTACTGCCTCTAGCGTTCATTTCTGTTGGAAACAGCAGTGATATGTACGTACAGTATTGATATGTATTTTTGCGACTCGCGAAAGCGTTCCCACAGCTACGTCTTTCCATGAGACCAGGTTGGATTATACCGTTTACATGTGAAGAGAAATTTAGGTAAAGGGCATGAATCTATTTGTGTCAGTCTCATTTTTTTTCATCTATACACAGCATTGGCTTATGAAGAATAATCGTTAATCAAATTCTCTTTGAGAGGCTGGAAACATACCGCTGGTCCCTGGGTGCCACGAGGACCTGGAGCTCCTCTGTTCCCCTGCATGCCACGTGGTCCAGGACTACCAGGAGGCCCCTCAATGCCAGGCTGCCCACGGGCACCTTCTGGCCCTCTATTACCCGGATCTCCCTGGTTACCAACCTGAAATTATACCAGAGATGCATATATACATAAATAGATGTAATTCTAGCATCTTTCATACAGTAAATCATTACCACGTTATAGTTCCTGTTCTGTCATCATTGCTTTGTACCAATGCCAATGTTAGTTTTTGCTTAGTCTTATGTAACTTTATTACTTTGAGTTTGATGAACTTAAACCATTTAAGTCAATCAGTTTCCTCAAACCATTTAAGTAGATATATAGTTGTTAGGACTAAGTTAGATTTGTTACCAGAATTCAAACTGAATGTGCGCAATAAACTTAAAATCTTTAAGTTACGTTTACTCTAATGATAGACTAAACAAACAATAAAATATAAGTGAATTTAACTTAATGTACATGAGTTTACATACTTATAGGTTTTAAAATCTAAATGGTTTAAGGCAATCGGTTTCCTCAAATGGTTTGAGTTACCGTAACTTATCGGGTTTTACAGTGTGAGGGCTAGAGCGAGCTGAGATAAAACCAAGGAAAACTCTTTATGGATATCTGAAATCGGAACCAACAGCTGACTAGTCAAAAATATTCATAAGAACACTGATCAATAACTCACTTCGCCTTTAGCTCCAGGTTGGCCAAGATCACCCTAAGTACATAAAGAATAAGAGTTCACTACAATATTTAAAATAGTGTACATTTGCATACTGCATTCATATTATTTTCAGCAAAGTATTTCAGAGCTACTCACAAGATCGCCCTTGTCTCCTGGCGTTCCCTCGGCACCTTGATCTCCCTACAATAAAACACATCACCGTGAAGGAGATCATTTCATAGATGTCTATGAATAAGTTTTGTTATTGTAAAACTTCTAGAATGGATAAGTTTGGTTATAAAATATGATTGGATGAGCTTCATTCATAGCCTGCAGAAACTTGAGAGGATTGTTTTTGTGATTTTCATTATTAATAAATGGAATTATTTAATGATTATTGCTGTTTAATCATATATGATTTTTTTTTAGATGCAGTAAACCATTTGATGCTGGACATTATAGTGATTTTACTGCATTTTAAGGGATGTAGTGCCTAAAAATACTCTTTAACTGTGGTACAATTGTTTTAAATAAATAAAGCAAAGATTTTTGGAATACATTTTACAAGAAAATACTATTTCAGTCTTTCTACTTCAAAATTGTTACTTGCCATTTCTTTGTACTAATTTGTACATGCCGTTTCTGAGTTGTTTTTTCTTTACCGAAATAGTTTGTGTAGCCTTTCTTACATTAATTTTCTTCGTTTTAAAGGTGTCTGATGTGTTCATTTCAGTTCTGCAGTGCAGTATCTGATGATACTGTGAATCACGCTCTTACCTGTTCTCCCTTTGGTCCAGGTTCACCTGCTTCACCCTGTGTAACATCACATTCAGAAATTCATTCCCATGAATATTTCACTCAATGCATGTGTTTGAAGAGTTCATTATAACAACAGTTATTCAATAATGTACGCTCAGCATTTTACTCTTTCTATAAACCCTACATCTGTTTGAGGTGCTTAAGGTTTTTTTTTTTCTCAAATGCACTAAGGAAATCATTTGAGTTTTAGAGTTTAAAAGGGACAAATCTGATTTTCAAAAGCCTCATTGTACTTTCAAAGTGCTTTAAACTTTAAAACACCAGTGAGAGCACATAATAATTGCAATGCCTTAAAGGCTGGAAAATGTGAAACCCTCACTGTTTAATTGAACAAGAACAGTGAATATAAAGCGGTTAGCTGTTTTTAAAGAGATGTGGATAATTGGATAGTGGACTGATTTAGCAAAACTCCATGTACACTTTGCTGTTCCTTAAAAACTATAAAATTAACAATACAAGAATGTTGATCACGGAAGAATTTTGTAGTTTGAGTCTCAGGTTCACTATCTGACGATCTGATGCATATTGCACACAAATCATGAAAAAAATCACTTGAGAATTGCAAGCACCAATCAGACTGCCTGACTGCAACACATTTTCCACAGGTGCAGAGGATTTTATCAGTTCACCAGGGAACAAAATAATGATGAAAAAGGGCTGGGAGCAATTTAAAGAGATCATTTTGAGATTACAAAAATCTGTTCAGGATGTTCTGAGAAATGTTGTAGGCAGAGAAATCCTCACCCTATCTCCTTTTATTCCTGGCAAGCCCGGCGGTCCAGGAAGTCCAGGCAAGCCCAAGTCACCTTTCGGACCCTGAAGAGACAATCAATGTAAGATGGCATGCACAGTCTGACATTTACTGTAAAATTCTGGCTCATGTGTTCATCAGTTCCTTCCTCTCTCGCTGCAGGATTTCCAAACAGATGGGGAAGGTTCAAAACTGTTGTCAATAAAGAGAAAAGACTTCAGAATCATGTAGTTCCTCCCTGCAAAAACACTCTCATGCATTTTTAAAAAGAGAGTTCAGTCTGAGAAAATGCGAGACCACCAGGACAAAATGGCAAATGCTGAGTAATTTGGTCTGAATGTTTTTCCTGTTTTGGGTTGAACAGTTTTGGAATTGGTATATAAAAATAAAATCTGTCTTTTGAGACAGTGGTCATAATGTGTCATTAAATTCAATTCTTACAAATTTGTGCTGATTGGATGTATGTTTCAGTATATTTGAATGTAAATCAATCAATCAATACATAACATTTCCAACATACAGTAGTGGCAACAACATAAAGTGATGTCCAGCCTTGGAAAATTGACATCACCCTTTATTCAAATATTATTAAAAGTTTAAAATTATATAGTTGTGCTTGGAGTCAATTGTTATATTTGTGATGATACAATGAAACATGCTAAATTGTGCGGACATCATTTTTGGCCATGCTGTCATACAAAGAAATTATAAACATGCAAAAACAAGAGTTTTCCTTATATTTTGATGGTTTAATCAAACTTGTAGAGTCATTAAAAACAAATATCCCCTCCAGACTGTCAGGTTTATGTTCTGTTTTCATGGACTTTTAGTTTGTATCAAATTGTTTTCTTGTGTTCTGTTCCTGTTTCCTTTGTTCCCCATGTTCCCACTTATTCGTCTCCTAGGTTACTGTGTCCCTGTTTGTTTTCATGGTTATCTGATTTGCACCTGTATGTAGTTTAGTCAAAGCGACTTGAAGGCAAGTCTGCTAGGTTAGCAAAAAAAAAAGCATAACTCCTGCTAACACTGTGGAAGGGAAGCTGCAGGGAAGGAGACCAGGGGTCTTTTTATTATTTATTTATTTTTTGTCGAGGATGTCAATGGAGGAGATGCTTCAATACACTGAATAAACCGCTTTTGTGGGAAAACGGCTTATCATTTAATGAATCAACAGCCTTTCATCTAATCTTCAACATGTTTGCTCTTTAAACATTCGTTTTGGATTGATCTATTTTTAGAGTTTACACCGAAAAAAAATGCTGTTTTATAAGAGAAGCCACGGACAATTGCACGATAGGTATGATTCAGTTTATGGCACTTCTCATTCATTTCTATGGTATCCCCAAACAGTGACTGACTGTCACGCAACTTTGAACCAAATTCAATGACGTCTAGCCTGTAATGTGATTGGTTTTCAAGGCACACGTGATCATATATATACAACAACAACTTGCACAAAGTGCTCTTTAAATAGTATTTAATAATAATATGTAATAATACATAATATATGTATTATGTATATATAAAATACACAGTATATAATAATAATAATAATTATTATTATTATTATTATTATTAAATACTATTTAAAGAGTACTTTGTGGAAGTTNTATAATAATAATAATAATAATTATTATTATTATTAAATACTATTTAATAATAATAATAATTATTATTATTATTAAATACTATTTAAAGAGTACTTTGTGGAAGTTGTTTACCACAACTGTGACACGGACATCACTTTTGAGCACTGCTGTAAAAATATATGAATATATAACATTTAAAAACTAAGTATGCAGGATAATTATATACATTATTAATATGTAGCTATAAATCTGATTATATAATTGTAAATTTGAACATGTAAATACTGAATATATGGCTGTAAATACTGCATTTTATTTTTACATGATAAAATATCAATAATGTTGGAACTTATTCACATAATATATTCATGTTTAAACATTTCAAGTGTTTGTGTGTGTAGATAAGTGTGTGCTCATGGGAATGGCAGGGGAACAGAGGGCTCTTTGAGAGACACTGCTGTGAGACATTCTTTTGACTGTTTACTCTTTACTAAGGAAACAGTGAGGTGAGGTGAGGTCCCATTCAAGAGAGAGAGACCGCTGGCTCAATTCTCTTCTACAGGCCACAGCGTGATGTTTCCCTTCTTACCAGCAGTGTGTCTGCATTTCAGTACTATGAATATTTGCCTTGGTTTGACCCTCAAATTAGCATAACATAAAGTCACGAATTCCCCTAAAAGACTATTAGTGAAAAGTTTTTTGAATTCAACACGCACCAAACCGTCTAAATAAGTAAAAGCAGTTGAGCTTAGTGGATGTCAAAACTACTTGCTTTTTCTTTGAACACTGGGATAATGGAATAATTTAAACGTGATGCTGCCAATGACTTGTTTTGAACTTTGGGTTTGCTGGCAGCTCATAGGAAAGAAAAATAATAAATGAGATCTATTTAATGTCAGCACTTCCTACTACACAGCACAAAATCACTTTCTTAATCAGTATGTTTGTCTCACTCAAATATCTAACTATCCTTAAAACAAGATGCTTTTACTTGACAAGCAAAACTGTGAGAGTTTTTCCTACTCTTTATTTAAAACATAAATCTAATCAAATATAGTATATTTTATGCTTAAAAGCATAAATAAAATTAAAAATAAAAGAAAATGGTGTTTTTGTCTTTTCCCGGATCACTACGGTATGCCTATAATAGGTGTTTACAAGGCCTGGTAACATTTTTATGAATTCTAACAATGCAATATTGTGAGAACATGAACGTAAACAAATGTGAATGACAGGACAGTTGACCGGCCAGTGCTGCATTGTCACAAGAGCTTAAGCCTTGGCAAGTGAAATATTTAGCATAAGAAGATGCGAAAGGGAACTCAATTCATTGCACGTATGGAAAGTTTTGCGAACACACATCCAAAGCGCGCACCCAGAAAGCTGCATCTCAGACAGCGTCAGAATATAAAAATTGAGCTCACTAATACGTCTTCTTGCGCTTGAATGGACACATTGACAAAAAATGTCTCGGCGAGTATCTTAGTAAACACAGTCGGGTATGGCTTAAGTGAATGTAAATAGTAGAGAAAGATGTGTATCAGTGTATTAGATTTGTGCATTAGGTCTTAAAGTGAAAAAATCAACTCAGTGCTGTTGACTGAATACATTTTTGTAACTTTGATTAATCTATGTTTAATTTACACAGTGAAGACTATCCAGTGTTATTTTACATTTGATTATTTATTCAATGTCTCTACTTGAAAACTACTGTTACTTGTCTTTAATAATGTTTTAAATTTACATTAGTCAGGCAAGCAAATCCCTAATAATATCATATATCTGCAATCAAAAGCCAGAGATTTTAGTATAAACTCAAACATATCTCATTAAACTTTTCCAGGAGTAAATAATCTGAGCTATACTATATACATTAATTGTATAGCTCTATACACTTAAGGCCCGTTTACACCAAGGACAATAACTATAACGATTAAGATATAGTTCTAAAAATAATTCTAAATGATAAAAACGTTGACAGACAATCGAAATCCATCTTTCTTTAAAGAGTTGGTGTGTTTAAAGCGGCAGACGACAAAACTGCAGTGCGCCCTTAGAATAGACAGAACGATATGTGGACACTTATAGAGTTATCATTATAGTTATTGTTCTTGGTGTGAATGGACCTTTACTGTATGTTAACATTTGTATCTCTTTCTTATTTATTTTTTAAGAGAAACATCTGAGAAAGGGTTCATACATAAACATGTTTGCTGAGCTATGAAAGGCGACCTCAGGACAGCCATCTCTCTTCCTGCGGGTTTTTACTTTTAGTAATTTGCATGATGAAAGTAAAGTATGGCAGATGCTTGCTTTGATATTACAACCATGTCATTATACTGATTATGCACTTACTCTGGCTCCTGGTTTTCCCATTGGTCCAGGTGGCCCCTGCTCTCCTCTGTCTCCCTAAACACAAAGACACTATCATTATCTGCAAGATATACCTTAGTGAGTAAATATAGACACATCCAGCCTGTGTATTAGCCATTAGTCAAGCTGCAGTGGGTACTCACAGGCTGTCCAATAGGCCCAATGGGTCCCAATTCTCCTTGTCCTCCACGCTCACCCTGAACAGAGACATTTATTGTCAGATCATCAATTCCTAATTGCAGAGATATTGGGCGGTTTACCATCAACTTACCGCTCTGCCTGCAGATCCCATAGTGCCAATGAGGCCTGGTTGTCCTGCATTACCCTATAATCAGAGTGTGTATATCACATAGTGTTCATAGTAACATGCAGAAGAGTTAGGAATTTTACAGCATATGATTTAGTAGCTTAAAGATGAAGTGTGTAATTTCACTGCCACTTGTGGCACTAAATGGAATTGCAAAAATTATAAGTCAATGTTTCTGTGTTGGGCCACTAAAATAAACAGAGCAATGCAGAAAAAGCCACAGTGTCACACTTTTCAGGAAAAATCAACTAGGGATGTGTAATATATTGATATTATATGGGTTATCAGACGATAATACAGATATTTTCATTCACTGGCATATATATATTATTATTTTTTTATTTTTTTGTATTTCATTTATCAGTTATATAACATGAATATAAAGATCAATGTATCTGTATTAGCCAGAATTTTAATATTGGCACAATGCTGAAATCAAAATAAAATGCCTTAAATTGGCCTCTGCATAATAAACTAAGATGAGAGAAAGTATTTTAACATCAAAAAAATAACACTGAATAACACTTTAACAGCCTGTGGTTTGAGACCTAGGCCTATCTGTATTCCTGCTTCATTGACCAGGTAAAAGCTTTTGTCAGTTCAGAGTGTTAAAAAATGTGATGACTTTACACTGAACACAGATAAATTCATCAACATCTCTCACCTTCCCTCCTGCTCCACCTTTTGGCCCCGGGATTCCTGGCAAACCCTGCAGACATGGAAGAGAAAGTCACTAAAAAGCAGTTGCTTTAAAGCTACATCTCATGAAGAACATGTTCTTCTCTTTGTTCTGTAAGATCAAAGTAAAACTCAAGGGGTATTTGAACCATCTCAAAATTAATGATGATGTGAATTAGTCATGAAGAGCTGACATCATGCTGGATAAAGTCAGTAGTGTTTTATAATCTTGCCCTGCCATGAAATGGAGCAAACACAACATGCACGAATTTGAAATCGAAATAAATTATTGACTTTTATCGTCTGCTATAGTGACTTATGAGCATTATAGCTTTAAAGAAGACAGGTTGAAGATGTTTTAAGAATTCAGCAATGTATGTCTGACAAGGATAAAATAAAAGAGAATTCTTGTGCTGCATCTTGTAGATGGAAGTAAAAGCTAGGATACACTACCGTTCAAAAGTTTTTTATGCTCACCAAGGCTGCATTTATGTGATCAAAATACAGTAAAAACAGTAAAATTATGAAATATGAATTTTCAGAATCATTACTCCAGTCGTCAGTGTCACATGATCTTTCAGAAATCATTGTAATATGCTGATTTGATGCTCAATAAATATTTCTTATTATTATCAATGTTGAAAACAGTTGTGCTGCTTAATATTTTGTGGAAACTAAAATGCTAAAGTATTAATCTCTTTAAAATTAAAATCTTACTGACCCCAAACTGTGTGAACTTTCTTTAAAAAAAATATTGACCTTCTTCACAGTCATTATAGCAGTTCATATATTTAATGCATTTCATTTTTTCTACATTAAGACTTACAGGGAGTCCTTGAAGGCCGACTTCCCCAGGGCTTCCAGCTTTTCCGGTGGTACCCTGTAAAAGAACCACATCTTCATTATTACCACTATCACACTTTCCTGTATAGCCGTGGTTGAATAATGAAAGCCAGACAAGGCTGTACCTTGCCACCTGGCATGCCAGGGATTCCCTCACGTCCATCCACACCTGGCAAACCCTGGAAAAAGACACAGATTGGTGCTATTTTGGATATATAGAATAGTCTTTAGGCAAATCATTTTGTCCACACAAAGTACCAAATAGTACCACACTGCCACATTTTCTCACTGTATTACCATCTGATACCATCACTGTATGATGGTACCAGCAACATTTTAATCAAAAGAAGTAAAAGTTTATTTATGTTAAACCACGTACACCATCTCCCTTTGGCCCTGGAAGACCTGTGTTGCCTCTTGGCCCTTGAAGTCCCTGCAGAAAGAGATTATTTAATTAAAATCATTAAAATCATTATATATGACCCTTAGCATGACAGAATACAGCCAAATAAGGTATGTTCATGGACCAACATCATTTGGTTGTTTAAATGTTGTTCCAGAACTAACAATACTCAGATACAAATGTATAGTATAATGCAATGTAAGTCGCTTTGGATAAAAGCGTCTGCCAAATGCATAAATGTAAATGAAAATGTAAACAAGGATCCTTGGCCATAACCTACTTATCATGAACAACTTCTCAAAGGCTAATTTAACGAACAAAAACCTCTTAAACCTCAACTATGTGCATGATTTGCTGTTATAATGATAGTTGTACACATACCTGTTCGCCTTTAGGTCCACCTTCTCCCATTCCTCCTCTTTGGCCTTGATCCCCCTAGATAAAAAGAGACATAGATCTCAGATATCTGCTAAAATTGATTTGTTTATCTACACCCAAGGCTCAGGACATCAACTTCAAGTCATGCCCACTGCTAAAACAAAGCCTTCAACTGTGAATGTGAGGTAAAACTTTCCTGTTTCATGATTGTTTACAGCTTTAGATTAGATAGAAGGTAGAAGATATTTCTAGAAGGTAGAGTAAGTTACAGAACTTACCGTCGCCCCTGCAACACCCTGAGGTCCTGGGTCACCATCAACACCTCGAAGGCCCTGTAAAAATTATTTTATTTATTTATTGCGCTTATTTTTATTACATTTTTCTTCATTTACAAATTTCTATGTCTGCAGTGCTACAGTATACAGTACCATCTAATGCCACTCTAAATGTAAAAAAAAATGCATTAATTAGTAAAATTTTAAGTCTTTAAACAGTAACAGTAATCCCAGAAAATATAGTTTTAGGTTTTTAGCTCTTCCATTTAAATGAACAAAAATACGGATTTCTCATCTTGTATGCTGAGGTGAACTGTATATAAATTTTTGTCCAATCAAATGCTCTCTAGAATTTGAATGTTCCTCCCTCTGATACCACCTGCCACTAACTAACATTATTAGTAGCATATCATGGTTTTATCACAGTGCGACATGAACTAAAGACAAATTGATATTTAAAAAGGAACAGGCAAAATATGTTATGCCTCAACTTCCTATTTCAATCAACCTCTATTGAATTCTTACCAGTTCTCCTTTGGAGCCAATCATACCAGTGGCACCTCGAATTCCCTGCGGCCCCTGAGAGCACATCATAGAAACAAGGCTTTGAGACACTAGATCAAGTTACAGCCACTGGATTGATTCATTAATTAAGTGTAAATAGCTGAAATAAACAGGAAACGCACGTACAGTTGGGCCTTGAGCGCCGACCTCTCCAAGTGCCCCCTGATCTCCCTCCTCTCCCTAAAAAGAGAAAAGGCTATTTTACAAAGTGAGATCCTAAAAATCCTCAAAAAAAGACACAGACTCAGTTGTTGGCAATACCCACATAACTGACACAAAAGGTGGTAATTTATCTGAAACAGATAGAACGACAGAATAGTGACAAACAGACAGACAGACAGACAGACAGACAGACGATAGATAGATAGATAGATAGATAGATAGATAGATAGATAGATAGATAGATAGATAGATAGATAGATAGATAGATAGATAGATAGATAGATAGATCATTCTCGCTTTTAATGTTACAGTGAAAAATGAACTGCAAAGTTTTGATTGAGGTAAATGATGTGTAAATGTACTGATTCTGAGCCAAGCATCTTGAGGACAATATAGCAAGCAGTCACGAGTGAACTAAATGTCACCACATTAACTTATTTTTACAACACTCAAATCTCTCATTATTCTTCATGCACCAGTGGAGTTTAATTCTAATACAGATCTTTAATAGACAGCATTTAATACATCCTCCACGTTAATTCAGCCCGAGCGTCAGTCCTTAATTATAAATGAGGGTCTGTAATAATCTCGAAAATGTCAAAGTGGGAGACAAAATGTCTCAAACACGATGTTTCCTCATTACAACAGACCTACTGCTTAATTTATATTCAGATTCACTCTGGAGAACTTCATGAAACATGCTGACCTCAATCACACACATTCACAAACACATGTGCACAAAACCAAGATGGTTCTGGTTCCTCCTTTGTCAGCATACTTTCTTTAAATAATGTAAAGTTCTTACCTTGTGTCCTTGTTTACCAGGCTCTCCGGCTTCTCCTTTCACCCCTTTATGACCCTAGCAGTGGACAGGAGGACAATTTACATACTTATATGTACATACATACAAACAAACTTATATATTTCTATGAATAATAACTGTATATATTTATACATTTACATTTGTATTGTAAACTTCACAAAGTTGTGTCTGATGTCTTGAAATGTCAATCTTATTAACAAATTCCTTTTGAATTCATATCTATCTACTGTACAAGAAAACTCACCTTCATCCCAGGCAAACCAGGATGACCAGGTGCACCAGCTGGGCAAGCATTAGAGCACTTAACAACAGAAAAGACAATTTAGAGTCCGATTATTTATACACTCAATCCAACCAAATCTAATAGTCATCTAGGACCATTTTACACTAAACATATTGCTTTTCACAACATATTTAAGTGTTGAAATTTTTGATGGAACACATAGTAAAATGTCATCTTACCAGTTCCATTGTTCCTCCCAGCATCCCTGCAGCACCCTGTAAACACAACAGATTCTCTTTAGAACAGTTCTCACACAATGTGAAGGAAATAAAGGGTGATTAGTTGATTAAGGAAGCAGTTGTGCCACCCCGTTGTTTCAGAATTATAATTGCTGCTCTACATGATGTTCCTAATTAGTCTGTGAATACAGATGTCTTTAGCTGTACACTCTAAATAGACACTTTATTTCTACTATAATCATGACTTTTTGGGATAAAAGCACCTGATAAATGTAAATTTAAAATGAATGTTGTTGGTGTAACATCTTGAAGTCAGGATAATTCAATATAAGTCAAGATTCAGATTTTTTTCCACCAGATGAATGTTGTTTTTACACATTCCCAGTTTTGACTTTAAAGGTCATTGCTATTGTGTTAGTCTCGAAACATCACAGTAATACTTACACGGGGCCCTGTTGGTCCACGGGGTCCCTGTGGCCCTCTCACACCCATTGCTCCCTGTTATACAGAGAGAAACACATGAATTTTACTAGTTGTATAAATACTCTTACCATAAGCATTTAGAAAATTGCTCACTTTATATAAAATTACAAAATGCTAAAACTAAGAGAAATACTACAGCAATAGTTCACTGTGAAATAAATACCTAAATAAAACAAAATAAAACCAAACAACAAACACTGTTTTAGCATTTTAAAGTTATTGTGGTAACACTTTGGTACGGGGAACACATATAACGAATATGTGTTCCCCATACCAAAGTGTTACCAAACAATGCCGACTTTTGCCTTAATAAACTCTTAATTTACTGCTTATTAATAGTTAGTAAGCTAGCTGTTGTAGTGTTTAAGTTTAGGTATGTGGTAGGATTTAGGGATGTAGAATAAGGCATTAAAGGTGCTACAGAGGATGTTTTGCTTTATACATTTTTGCAATATTACTTGAAACTGTCTTTACTAACTGATAAAAGACTATTTATTAGGTGCACTGAAAGGAATATTATTAATATACATCATCTGTGCACGAGGTAGGGCCTTAAAAACATCAGCCAATCGTTTACGCGATCATCGCGTAAACGATTGGCCCTCTGGCTTGTCAATCACTGCCATGACGTTCCTTGTGAGAGACGCGCAGCTGCGCGCTCCAGTAACTTTCCACACTCCACAGGCGCCGCATGCAATGTTTTTGTCAGGAGACAGGAGTAACAACTGCAGATTATGAGTTACCTGCGGTGAGTCCGACATAATGAATCCACTAACACGACACAGCGAATGCCGGTGTTAAACACTCGTGTTCCAATACTCGTGCACGAGTTTTGGGAGACGTTCCCTCGAAATGAGCTGTGAAGGAGGGGGGTTGTTCTTACGCATGCGCTCATTTCAAAAACTCAGTAACAGTCTTTGGTTTCTCAGTCGACGAAAAGATCCTCTGTAGCACCTATGTGCTTTATAAGTATTAATAAATGGCCAATATGCAAGCTAATAAGCTACTAGATAAAAGTAAGAATTGTTCCCCATACTAAAGTGTTACCGTTATTGTTTTTTTCTGTCTATGAAACAAAAATATCTCACAGTCTTGAGAACTATACTGAACCACTGAAGCAGCAGCTCAATGCCCTTAAAATGAACTCTTGGTTGATTTTTCATGGACAGAGTGAGATTTGAACGGCAATACCATACATCAATAATACATCATAAATGAGTATTTTATTGTCAAAGCTTTTTATTCCCTGCAATGGCTCTAGTTGAGTGAATCTCATGAAACTGGTCAAGAACATATTTGATTCATATTTCATTTCAAAAATCAAAAGAAAGAAGTAGACTATAAAAAGAAAGAAAACAAAAAAACATTTGGCTGCTTGCTTATATTAACCAAGAGAGCAGTGTATTCAAAACAAAATTCACCATTTTGTTTTTAAAACAATATTGGATAAAAAAAGTTGGAGAGTTACTCACAAGGGGTCCCACTTTTCCCAGCTCGCCCGGAAGTCCTCCTGGTCCTGGTTGTCCCTGTACAAACAAGTATTATATTTAAACCGTTGCGTCGCACACCCAAAGAGATCCCCTCACTCCACCCACTGCTTTTTGGTTATCATATAAAACAAATGGCACTTACAATTGGTCCATCAGGTCCAACACCCTAAAAAGACAGAGAAGAAATACATTTTGCACTGAATTATGTATTTATATATTCTCCCCCATTTCTGAGATATATTTATACAAAAAACATTTATATTTACTGTATATGATATATGTGAATATAATCTTTCTTTTGACTAACTTGCTGCTGTCAGCATTGAGATAAGATATGCAGTGCGTACAGATCAGCTTTAAGCCTATTTACAACCATATTTATCTTCTCAATAGTGTTTGTATTGAATGCAGGGGCTTTGGATGTGTTAAAAGGTGACTTACTGCCTCTCCTCTGGGTCCAGGTTTGCCAGGTTCCCCCTGTTCAACAACAGCAATTACACAAAGTCTCATTTTAGGTCGAACATAATTTAAACACACACACACATACATATATACGTTTTAGTTTTAGTGTCAGTACTACATTAAACCACTATATAAAATGTTGAATAAAATGTATAATAATGCAATGGGGGAATATTTGTGGGTTATGATAATGCCAAATATATTGTGTTACCAGTAAAAAGTGGCCTACATTATTTTAAATATATCTAGTCAGTGACAGAGCGCAAGCATATTCATCTAAAATAATTCTGTATTTTCAGCTTCAGAATCATGAATATTTTTATTCTGGTGTCACCATTGTCCTCTGCATTAGGTTACCAGCACTAAGTCCAAGCCTATTCATTTCCACCCCCAATTTAATACCAAATTTAGCATTTTAATAAACAGGAGTCTTGGAGTATCACAATACGATATTATTGCGATACTCCAAGACATATGCAAAAGTTTATTAAAATGCTAAATTTGGTATTAAATTGGGGGTGGAAATGAATAGGCTTGGACTTAGTGCTGGTAACCTAATGCAGAGGACAATGGTGACACCAGAATACAAATATTCATGATTCTGAAGCTCAGTATCGTGATATGTATCGAATTGTGACATGAGTGTATCGTTACACCCCTAATTTAGCCTGTATANAAGAAAGCATTAATAAATACATATACTGTTTTGAAAGTCACGAAAATCACATTACTGTACAATTACTGTTATGAAAATCACATAAAGCCAGAGAATCTTCCCAGGCCAAATGAAGTACTGCGTTTGAACATCAGTGAGTTTAACAGGAACTGATGAATCTGACTAGCCCGCACAGATCACTGAGCACACAGACAGGATTAGGAACTAGTGGTCATGTGAAAATACTTATAATTCCCTGTGCAATGCCAGTCAGTGCACTGATTTGAGCTCTGGTCCCTACTGAAGCAGAAAACTGAGAAGCTCATTAGTCAGTCACCTTTTGTCCTAGAGGACCATCAAGGCCTGGTTCTCCTATAGGGCCAGTCAATCCCTGAGGAACACAGAGGGGAAATGTTACATTATTACCCCTTACAACAGTAAATGATGGCAGACTTTAATTGAAAAGGATGTTTTAGGGAATGGTTTGTTGCATAAATGTTTTTATTAAAACGCAACTTTCACTTTATAAGCGAAACTGAGGTTTTAAACATTAACCAACCCATGATTACACAATTAGCCACAGCATTTGATGTATAAACACTCAGGTACAGTCATTCAACACCTTCCAAGACCTTCCGTCTCAGACCAGAGTGGATATTTTCTTGACCCCTACTTCCATTTTCGCAGGGAATCCACTTTAATTAAGTCCAGGCTTCGGGTGTCCGTGCTTAAACAAAAACCCTGTTGTCTGTTGGGCAGACCTCTTTCCTGTGGTCTTTGCTTCAGTCCGGCATGAGAAATTCCCTGCATTTTTGACCCATCTAAGAGCGCCGCCCACCACTGACTGAACTCTGCGGCACTGAGGTTCATTTTCCCATGTCAATTTTAATATGCTATGGAGAGAATCCATAAGACTTTAATGTGATTCCTTACATCGGCTCCAGGTAATCCAGGAAGTCCAGCAGAACCAGGTTTTCCAGTATCTCCATCAGGACCCTTCGGGTACATACAACAGTGTGTGAGATACAACATAATTCCTGAATATAGCAGATTATAATATCAATGTTTGACACAAAACGCTGATACTTACAGCCGAACCCTCTTCACCGGGGTCACCTCTCTCCCCCTGCAAGAAAAACACACTTTTACTTCTTCCATTATGCATATATTTTGTTGAATAAATTGCTTTATATTTTAAATTATGCTGTTCACATTTTTAAAAATCAACTCACAGCAATGCCGTCTATTCCAGGCACACCGGGAGGGCCAGCACCAGCTCTCTGTTCAAATAGTAAGTAAACAATACTGTCATATTCCTATAGTGAGTTCACTTACATGTTTTTAGATGCATTAAGGTTATGCTATATGAAGATCAAAATTATCCAGTCAGTAAAAATATAGTAAAAATCATTTCTTTTTATGTCTAAGCAAACAAAACACCTGCAATGCAACAGGTGTGCAGTTGTCCCTTACAACATATGGACTGCACAGAGGCAAAAATGCAATGTCGCCTATAATATTTTACAGCATTTGTTATTATATTTAAGAAAGCACACTTTCTTTCTTTCTCTTCACATATTTAATGCTGAACTACAAGCGCTCACCTTAAACTCTGCCTCGGTTATCTGAAAGGAAAAGAACAAAGAAGGGTTGCATTTACCTGCGCTGTGCAGATGATGGTTATCTCCAACAAAATCAGTAAAAAGGGCCCGCGCACACCTGCAGCGCGAGCCATGATTTCCCCAAAGACACAGAAGCCCCTGCTTTCTCAGATCAGTTGGGTTGACGGACCCCCCGACCAAGAAACCCAACTAAATCCCCTTTCAACTATCTGAACTCAAGGGAGACCATAACCACAGAGTGCTCATGCATATGTATGAGGTGGTTTGTTCTGGGTCTGTCATTGGAGGACAATAACACAGTGAGAGGAGGAGTCCAGCACACATTCGAATAGACGGCGGGAAATTTGACTAGACGGTGACATTTGACCTCTGTTAACAAACACTAAATGATCTTTGGGAGACAGAAGGGGAATGCTGGAAATAGTAGAGATGTAACATTACATTCCAGTTTCTTTTGTTTCTTAGATGAAAATTGAGATGTTAGACAAGTCTCACCTGTCTCCTTGCAGGAAGGTCACCGCATGTGTCTCTCTGCGGGATGTTTAAGTTGCAGTGAATCAGCATTGACTGCAGCTCAAACTGAAATAACAGACAAACAACGATCAAAAAGCATCATAATAATGTGAGCCAGTAGGGTGTATTGAATTGTTTATCATTGGCTTATGTTTAATGTTCAAAAAGATATTGATTAGTTTTTGGTACAAGAAAACAAGCTGTTTTATGCTCCACTTTTTGTTCTCAATTATTTGTGCAGAACAATGAATTTAAATTAGTTTAGTGGTAGACTGAGTTCATAATATGTGCATATATCATTTTGCTGACACTTAATTTAAAAGTTACACAAAAGTTACTGAGATCATTGCTTGACTTTCAAAAACATTTTTAAAAAATCGTACCGACCCCAAACTTTTGAATGGTAGTGTACATTTTGAATGTCTTAAGACACCCCAGGTGAATAGGGAAAAAAGTTAATAGATATCACCATAGTTCCCAGTTGACTGATTACATTAAGAATCGCAAACCTTTTTTGTATTACAAGTTTTCTAAAAATGTTATGTTTAAATATGCAAATGAGGCATTATATTATTAAATACACACTAATTTGCATACATTTCCAGAACAAAAATCTAAACACTGGATAAAGCTAGGTTCTAAATGTTTTATTTTGTTGACATATTAGATTCAAAAGTTTTTACAGAAGGAATTTTTTATATCTCTTTTTATCACCCCATAAATCAGAAAATACTGTCAACAGCCAGAAAAAAAAATTGACATATGAAAAAAACCTCAGTAAAAACCTTCAGAATATAGATAGGAATAAAACTTTAAATTTTGGTGCATGTTATGTAAGTGATACTGAAGTACAGAAAAAAACTCATTTTGAGAAAATGGCCTTTGAATATATGTTTTGTAAGTTGAAATCTACAAAATGTAATTTAAAAAAGCACTTAAAAATGGTCATTTTCTTTCCACTAATCTGAAACAACACATTAGAAAAAGTAAAATAGCCCAAAATCACAAAAT
This sequence comes from Anabarilius grahami, assembly GCA_003731715.1. Classification (NCBI taxonomy): domain Eukaryota; kingdom Metazoa; phylum Chordata; class Actinopteri; order Cypriniformes; family Xenocyprididae; genus Anabarilius; species Anabarilius grahami. The sequence goes on along the minus strand of RJVU01065935.1, from coordinate 2,896,011 downwards.
TGACCAGTGCATGAAAAAACAATGTTTTTGCCTGTAGTCTCTCACGAAGGCCCGTTCACACCAAGGACGATAACTATAAAGATAACGATAAAGATATAGTCCTAAAAATCGTTCTCATTATTAAAGAATAGCAATGTCCACATCACAACTATAACAATAACAGCACAGAGAAACGATATAGATGGAATCTCTTATTCAGAACTATTTTATCCAGCTGATGAACGATAAAAAACACTGACAGCCAATCAGAATCAAACCTACTATAAGGAGCTTGAGCATTTAAAGGATTAGTTCACTTTCAAATTAAAATTTCCTGATAATTTATTCACACTCATGTCATCCAAGATGTCCATGTCCTTCTTTCTTCAGTCGAAAATAAATTAAGGTTTTTGATGAAAACATTCCAGGATTTTTCTCCATATAGGGGACTTCAATGGACCCCAAACAGTTGAAGGTCAAAATTACAGTTTCAGTGCGGCTTCAAAGCGATCTACATGATCCCAGACGTGAAATAAGGGTCTTATCTAGAGAAACCATCGCTCATTTTCTAAAAAAAAAATTAAAAATTATATACGTTTTAACCAGAAATGCTCATCTTGAACTAGCTCTATTCTTCTCTATTAGAAATACGGCAGTGTGGATGCTGCTAAGTGAATTACTGCCCTCCACAGGTCAAAGTTTGAACTAATTGTTATATACTTGCATATAACACTAGCATATTGTATGACAATTTAGTTCAAAATTTGACCTGTGGAGGGTCAATAACATTATTTTTTTTTTTTTTTTTTTAAAGACCGATGGTTTCTCTAGATAAGACCCTTATTTCTCCTCTGGGATCATGTAGAACGCTTTGAAGCTGCACTGAAACTGTAATTTTGACCTTCAACCATTTGGGGTCCATTGAAGTCCACTATATGGAGAAAAATCCTGGAATGTTTTCATCAAAAACCTTAATTTCTTTTCGACTGAAGAAAGAAAGACATGAACATTTTGGATGACATGGGGGTGAGTAAATTATCAGGAAATTTTTATTTGAAAATGAACTAATCCTTTAAAGCGGCAGACAAGCACACACTTAGAATAAACAGAACGATATCGCCCGGCGGTATCAATGCTAATATAGTTATCTTTATATTTATTTATAGTTATAGTTGTTGCTGTGAACGGGCCTTTAATGTTGTTAAAAAGTCTGTGGACATGTTATGTAATGCATCAACCGCCAACAAACCTTTGAAAAATAATTTTCAGCAACCAATTAATAGGCTATGTTCCTGACATAAAAGATCTTTATTGGACAACTCTAGTTAGGCCAAAATTACGAGAAAGGCAGATGTTTGGTTTTGTCCAATAAAACAACGTCTCACATTTCAATACGGCAAGTACTGTTCTGAGGAAAAATTCTGATATTTTATGCAGGTCAGCTGTTCTGTGAGGTTCCTGACTGGAACCTCACTGCTAGAATTCCCACATATCTGCTGAAATGTATTTGGCAGAATCCAAATTCCATTTAAAGAGACAGTCTGCTTTCTTTAAACAGCCTTCAAACTCACGTCTCAGTGACACAAAAACATTGAGACCTCAAGATGAAAATGAGCATATATGATGATTTGTACATATTATATTCTTTAAACTGCCTTGGAATAACATTTAAAGATCATGGTTTCCCCAACTGATTCCATCGTGTTCAACAGTAATGGAAGAAATGGAAACACATAAATTGTATATAGGTGTAAATAAAGTTTAACTTGATTCTCACCGGCACAGCTATTGCTGAATTGTCCTTCAGTTTTCCAATATGTGTGAATCCATCTAGGTTTACTTGTCCTCTTGGTGCCAGCTGCTGTGAATCTGTTACCATACAATCTGTTATGAGACTCACAGAGCCTTTTTTGACAAGCAGTAAAATGTTGTGCCACTGAGAATTGAAGAGATGTGTTTGGTAAGGGAATAAAGCCGTCATCGCTCTGTTCTCCTGGGTTCTGTATGAGAACTCCACAGACAGGGCCTCCCCATTGAGTCTGACTGCGAGCTGTTCCTTTCCATTCAGATCTTGCATTTGCCACATACTCCAGCTCTTATTCGGTGTATTGCCACTCATCCGATAGGTCGCAGAAAATGCAAATTCCTCAGGCAGCCCCATGGGAAATGCAGATCTGATTCAAGGATGGAAATTCAAGACTCAGTTAGACCTGATTACGAACAGAAATGATATCCTATGTACTGATTGAACTTACATATTTTACAATATTTAACATGACATAACATGAAAACATACTATACTGAACATTATTAGCATGGTTACTATCTACAAAACAGTAGGTACAGTAATGGTATCAGGTGTTAATACCATGGTATTTTGAAACATACCATGGTGCTGAATGTGTATTGTATTCATTTTAGAATACCATTTGAAAAATACTGCTGCACAAATGTCCAAAAACATGGTGTTACGATGTAATTATTATTTTTTTTTTGTATTTTTGTTTTGTTATCAAAAATAAATAGCCTGGTTTATGTTATTAATTTAAAATTCAGCACCATGGACAGAGGAAGTTCCATCAGTAACCAGTAGATGTCGCCACATGCCAACAGTTCAAGTCATTCTAAAGAGTTTCCTTGGTTACTGAGATTTTCTGATAAGGAGGAGATTGCAAACACTGAGCCTGTATCATTCGGAGT
>RJVU01065935.1:2880443-2891417 GCA_003731715.1 Anabarilius grahami | reverse complement strand
TATTAAAGCGGAGGAGAGGATGATCACATGCTTCTCTTTAACTGAGGCGCTAAAGCGATCCGTCACGCCACATTAAACAGCGCCAAAACGGTATTTATTTTTTGAATCTCATAATAAGATGGACGTCATTTGAAATCTGAGACTTTGCTTCATATCAAAAGTAACAAAGCACAAAGATTATTGCGATTTATTGGATGGGAGGCGCTACATATTCTGCTCATTCATCAACTGAAAACAGACTAGACTAATCGATTCTTGGGATTTAAAGGGTCATGAAACCCCCCTGTTTTACCCTGGTCATTCACACCTCTGAGCTGCAAAAACTCTGTTAAAATGGGCGTGTAAAGCTCTGGAAAAGTGGGAGTGTAGAGGGGGGGAAGAGGGGAGAGAACAACCAATGAAGCACAGACCTACAACACACTCATTATACAGAATGATGAATATTCATATATGAGCACGGAGAAAATGACAACAAACTCCCAAGCACAAGGGAGAAATGCGAAATAATATTTAATAGGGCTAATAATAGGCTGATTACGTTTACGAGCACTGCAGTCTCAAAATCAGTCTTTTGTCTATTAGAATAATTGTGTTGTCGCGTTCAGATAGGCTACACCACTGTATCAGTGTCCAGTTTGCACATATAATTCATTTGAAGAAGACTTGATGAAATATGTGTGCATAACTACACGGTGCTGGTTAATGTTTGGTGCAGGAGAATGTGTGAAATAAAAACTTTAAACACAGATACTTTATTCTGTATGAGCTATGTGCCACGTGGCTAGTGTTGTTAAACTCATCGCGGAGCTCCGCGCTGAAACCGATCATATGCGCTCTCCGCGTGTATATCATAATAACAATCGTATTTTTCATGTGTTCGTTTACAAACTCTAGTTCTGGCTGCATCGCGAGCAAAATACAAACAACACGTGCTGCTGTGCTGAGGGAAACATAGCCTACGGCTCGCGTGTTTGAACACAGCTAGAGCAGGCAGAGGTGAATGAGCCGCACTTTAGTGACATTTGAATTCTCTGCTACAATGCGATCTCACGCGAACATATTTTCCATTTGTGCTGGTAGATCACAGCAAAACAATCCACATGCACACAAACCTCTGCTCTGGTCGCGTCTCAGGAAAACACCTTGTGCTGTAGCACTGAGGAAACGAACACCAACGATATGTCTCTGAATGACAAGAGACCGAGGCGAGAGAAGTGATACTTCCTCATGCATAATACCGCAATTATAATCTTATGCATACTACAGCGCAGTGATTGGATTAAATGAGCTTTATGTCATGAATGTATGTCGAGAATCGCTCGAAACGGTCTACGTCAGCATGTTCGACCATACCCATACTTGGGCCGAAAGTACTTGCCTTGAAAATCCAGCCTCACCACTGTACCAGCGGATGAGTCTGGTCGTCCATTGAATCAATTCGATTTCTAGGGAGGAGCAAATCCGAGCAAACAGGAAGCGGAGTAAACCAATCAGAGAAGGGCGGATATGACGTTAGCAAAGCGACAAGAGAGTCAACAGCGAAAAGTAAATAATTAATGTGTTTTTGGTCATTTAAAACTGAATTCACGGCTGAATTGCGTTCTGGTCTGTTCTGTTTATGCAGTTTTTCTTTGACTACCTCGTGAGTCGACATCCCCACGGCACGGTTGCCACCTTGTGGATAAACTAATTACTGCAAAAAAAATGAAATGCGCATGTGTGCAATGCAACAGAGTGCGCCGCGGGACAAGATTTGATGGGCGCGGGAGAATCAAATGGTTCGCAGGACTCCCGCAAAATAGAAATATCTGAACATAAAATTTCTAATAACTAATAAATTGTTATTCATATATTGCAAAAAAGCAACAAGAACAACTAATATTAAATAAAAAGGATTTACAGTCGTATTAAACTCGGTACACATATAGACCTCATCGGGCCTAACAACTTTTGTGCTCTAAATTATACACCACCCCAACAGGAAGTCAGCTATTATGGGTTGTTTGAAAAACGCATGCTCTGGAATTTGATATACTCCTCCTAGGCGATTAATCCGATCACCACCAAACTCTGTCAAGACATTGAGGATGCTAAATTGCCAGCGGATTTTTTGATATCTCAAACGGTTTTGCCGTGGCGGGGCAACGAATTTATGGTGAGAAAAGGGAAACAGGAAATGTGTTATAACTTTATCATACATTGATTGATTTTTATAAAACTTCAGCTGTGTGTTCGTTGTACGAGTCTGATCACATGGATGTGACTATTGTGAGTCAAAGTTATAGCGCCACCAACCGGCAGCAGGAAGTGTGTCACTTTTAAAATGCTTTGAGATCACCCTCTTATTTTTACCCAATTTGCTTCAAACTTCATCAGAATAATGTCAAATTGCATGAAACTCGACACACATGTCAGGATTGTCATCCAGTAGACATGGGCAAAGCCTTAGAAACAGGTGGGGAGATGGGCCTCTATAGCGCCACTTTTTGACAAAAGTGGGAGGGTTAGTTTAACCTACAGTCACCAAACTCGGAACACATATTGATCTCATTAAGCCGGACAACTTTCTAATTTACAGTCATTAGCTCCGACCAACAGGAAGTCAGATATTTTGGTTTGAATGTGGATTTTTCACACTCTCTCTCTCTCTATCCTCCCCACCTTCCCCCCTCACTCTCACTCTTTCTCTCTCTGTGTATGTGTGCGTGTGTGTGTGTGTGTGTTTTACAATCTTTATTAGTGGTCTTTAACCCTTTTAGTGTAGACATCATAAAAGATTTATTGTTCATATATTTATTGTGTTATAACAGAGCTTTGTGAGATCGTGATGAACTGAGATGTCAGCTTTTTAGTCATTATAAAGGGTAACTATGGTTTGTGAATTTTGATGCTTTAATAACAAATATTTTATAGGGAGCGTTTATGTTGGGATGTTGTGGCGACACATAACTTAATATTTCATGGATATACGGACAAAAATCTATATAGGCTACTTTTATGCGGGATTTTGTGGGCAGGAGCGGGACACAACATGAATGCTGTGGGCGGGAGCGGTACAATATAACATATTTTTTTGCGGGAGCAGGACAGAATCCTGCGGGAGCGGGCGGGACTGAAAAATCCGTCCAGCGCAGGTCTCTATGTGCGAGTACGCGTGGTTACAAAAATATGGAGGTGCGCTTACAGTACGCGCGTAGCCTACTCTTCTGATGACGAAAGTGAATTATACTTTGGGCTTCAGTTGCTCTTTCTGCAGATGTCATTGTTATGCCACTAGGTGGTGGCAATTTGGTCTTTATGAGTGAGTCACTGGACTAGCATACTACTGTTACTACTTGTAAGAGTACTCGCAATATTATTGATTTGACTGTACTGACAATATTGGATGCGAACTGAACTGAGCTTGACGATGACCTCACAGTTTTCTACAGAGCTGCTTTATAGTTGAATTGAACTCATTAAATTTTTGATGATATTCACACTGTTATTGAACGGAACTGAATCAACATTGAACAATGACACTATTTTCTTTTTAGAGTGGCTTTACAGCAGAACTGAACTTTGTTTGCATCACTGAATCATTATTTTTCTGTTTATCCCTGTAAATCTGTATTGTATAAAGCACTAAATCAAATAAATGTACCACTTCTTTCTTGACTTGTACCAAAGACTATAGAATAACACTGTACCATATCTTTCAAAGACTGTAGAGGGTATGCACGTGACGTCACCGTCGACCGTTAGGACTGCAGTCACGCCCACTGAGTGGCACAAAGACTGAGCGGCAGCATTGGTTTTCAGTGTGAATGCCGCGAAAACACGCGAAACAGATCCAAAACGGGAAAAAGCTTTGTGATTGACTGTACAAATAACTTTGACACAAAACCTGAGGTATGTATTTAAAGATAGCTACGGTAAAAAAAATAGCAAATGGATCACTGCAATTCACAGTTCAGCTGGACTCCAGGCAGAGAAACATGTATTTGCAGTTATCGTTTTGTGTCTTGTTGGATTTTGAGGTAAAATCATACCGTATATATTGTATTGTTATATATTGTGTTGATAACTCATAAATTAAATATTTACCATCTTATATTCTGCATAATTGGGTGTTTTTAAATAAACACTGACAAAAACTACACAAGTTTTAGGGCTGGACAATATGACGATATAACATAAGTGATTACGCAGATTTAAACCTACCTATATTAGTTACATAAAATATTCACAGGCAGATTTGCTTTATGTATTTCACCGGAGTCGAAATCAAACACATATAAATGTCAGGAAACACGACTCCTGGCTGCATGTCAATATGGATGAGGTTTATTTGACAAGTTGTAAGAAACACTTTAGTGTAATCATATGTTTTACTCGCGTTTTCGTAGTTTCCCCTATTAAATCCAGTCATGCAGCAGTTCTTTTGCTCAGTTCAGCTGAGGGAGCGCGTTCCAGCGGGAAAGTGAACACATGATGCATCACTCGTGTTGTTTTGAATGGGAGAACGTGCAAAGCCCAATATGGAGGAATAAGTCCCGCCTTCTAAATAAGAGATCGCAGGTAAAGTCATGGTGTCACGGCAGCGGCCGTTAGAAGCTCCGGTTCCTATAGAAACAGACCCGCTCTTCAGAAATGAGTCACAAGTAGGGATGATACCGCTTATTTTGTTTTCGATAGGATACCGATACTTTCAAGGCCAATATCGCCGATATCGATACCGATACGATACCTCTCAAATTATTAATAATTTAATAACTTACGTCCTTAAATTATTGAATTACTATTAGTAAAATGGATACCCACTTAACATTATATTTGAAAGGTATTTTAACATTCAATATGCCTTAATTGCAATTTATTAGATTATATTTTTGTTGACACATGGTAAAAATGTTTACTTGTAGTGGTAACCATGAAAATCTACAAATACTATAGGCCTAGCTGAACTATGGTCACTGTAGTAATGGTTCAGTTTCATAAGGGACTGCCAGTGACAGGCTGTTGCACCCATAAAATGCAAACTTTGTATTCTGACAGTGTAGTTATAGACAGCATATCAATACGAATGTTTAACGTTCAATTTAAATGTAATTGCAAAAAATATGTAGGCTACTATTTTATTTTGTTAGTTGTGAAATAACTCAAACATAGCCTATTATGTTGTTCTGTCTTAGGTTAAGCATTGTTCTGGGCTGCGTTTCCCAAAAGCATCAATGTTTTTTTTTTAACGATTCTGAACGCATGCAGTCCGGTTTGAATGTAGTGAACGCTCTCTGTGATTGATTGGTTCTGACTTGTAGCATTTGCGTGTGTTCAGATGAGCAGGAAAATAGTTCTACCACACAATTATTCGCTAACATAGGTTATTTGTCCAAATCAATGCATATTGTACACATTCAATTTATTGATAATTAAAAAAAATCACTGGTAAAAAAAAAAAACATTAGTATCGATATTTTTATTTGAGTATCGATACTTTCGATACTCAACGTCAGTATCGATATATCGATACTTCATATCGATCTGCCCATCCCTAGTCACAAGAGACTAGCATTTAGGACTGCGCATGCGCATTAGCTTGATCCAGCCTGAAAAATGTTGGGGGTTTTTTGACAGTTGTTGTCAGATTTCATTGGTGATTTCAAATATGAAATTTAATCGAAAGCTTGGCAAATAGCTTTGGAGAATTTGATGTTTCCCCATTCAAAGAGATAGGAGCTGCACTTGAATGCCTGAGAGGCGTTTCAAAGATGGCCGCCCCGCCGCAGAGTGAAAGGACTTGTCTTAAAGGGACTTTGATATCTTTCCATGGCAGAAATAGTATGATTAGTATGGTAACTCATTCATTCCCGTATGAAACCTGTCTAATTGAATCATTTGCTGTTTCGTTCAACAACACAGATTTAACAGGAACGCCACTGTGTTGATTAGGTTGATTATTTTGATAATGACTTTGTTTGGAACAATTTTCTTTGCTGGAGCAAAATAGTAACTGACAATATTGTACAATTTGGAGTCTACAACAAAAAAATAACACAACAAGAAGTTGTTCCAGGTCCAACCTTTTGCTATTTTTACTTGTCCTTTCTTATCAGATGTTCTTAGTAGCAGACTTCAAATATAGCTTTCTCCATACTGAACATGCTGAAGATCCCAATAATTACTGTTTCCACACAAAAGCAGTTTATTTAGAGCTCTTACATTGGTCTCCATTCAGGTACAACAGCCTGTAGTTTTCCTTTTGGAATATAACAAGTTGTAGATGTCTCTGTCAGAGGTATTTACCTGGTGTTGATCCTGAAGTTGAACTCGGGGCCAATCTTATATGCTACATGTTGAGATGTCGTTCCAGGCACCTTCTTCACCATCCCTCTCTTGGCCATTTCAGCAATGTTGAACTGAGTCATTATGTAAAATCCTATGGGATATCAGAGAAACTGAAGTTAAAGAATAGCACATTTAGTCTGAATGTATGTACTGTTTTTGAGATGTTTACCTGGAAATAATCCATTCCCATCTTTAGTCGGAGGACACACAGTTTGGTCTGTCTGCAGGTGGCTCATACTGGAAAATGGCATGACTTTGAAGAAAAATACATCATTGTTAAACATCAATCTTTTATTGCTTCACCCGTTTTTTCCTTTTATTCCTTTACTCCTCCTCCCTGTGTTTGTGTGTTTGATGAACACACATTGCTTGTGGGAAATCTATGTTGACTGTGTGAACAACACAATCACACTGTGTTTGAAAAGCTGCGCCACCTTGTCCCCTTTGTGTTCAAGCATTTGATTCTTTTCAAGTCTGGATAAAATGTTAATGCTCTGAATTCTTATTTGATCCAAAACAAGAAATCACTGATAATTCTCAAGCATTGATATTAAAGGCGCTTACCGTGTGCATGAAGACCAGTGGAGATGCATTGTTTCATCATATTACACAACAGGTAGAGACAAACTTCCCTAGAAATAAAAGTATTTGAGCTGTTTGTGATAGAGATAGATATATAATATATAATAAAAATGAGGTGAAAAAAGGGGGAAAAAGAGAGGAAGAATGAATGCATTACCTCCAGATCATTTTTCCTGATTCCACAGATGTTGGTCTCATGCAGGAGGCCTCTGCTCTGAGAAGCCCACCCAGATCTCACCAAACCAACTAACTGAACATGATCTGCAACTGACCAGTGGGGTGAGGAACAGCTGACAACCTGCTCATTAGTCCTGGAGGAGGGAGCTGGTCCTTTAGTTCCTTTAATTATAAACAAAGCAGGTAAAGTGTGACTTCTTGGACTTTCATAATAATTGATAAGTCTAATGACTGAGACAAAACTCTGGAACTCTCTCCCCTGTGATATTAGACATGCAAATTCTCTTAGTGTTTTTAAAGTTTCTCTTAAAACTTATTTCTTTAGACTGGCTTATATGTAATCTGTATTTTTATTTCTCTTCTTATTTTGTATTGACTGTTTTTTAACTTTGTACTATGTGTAAAGCGCTTTGAGAATATCCTTTTAAAGGCGCTATATAAAATAAAGTGTATTATTATTATTATTATCAGATTAGTTTGATATCCCCTGAGTTGTTGTTACATGAAGACTGAATTTCCCGGCTGTTAGGCATACCTCTGCCAAAATGTTTAATTTTTCAAATGCACATTTGAACATCCAGTTGAAAAAAAAACCCATAAGTTTTTAAGTTAAAAATATATATATATTTTAGAACCCCATACATCAAGAATTTTATCTTTTTGTGCCAATTGTGAGTCAAAAAATATTGTTTGGAGAAGTGTCTGAACACTGGAAAAACACTTCTCAATAATTTACAATCATTTGCTTTAAAACACAGCAGTTCCCTTGGTAACATCCACTGTGAATACAAAGTCACAGATGTCTCAGACGAGAATGGAAAAATTCCAGTCTTATAAATCTCCAGCAGAGGTATATAAATGTATAAGACCACATGTGATTGGCTGTTTGTGTAATATAAATATATTATATCTAATCTAGAGTTGTGTCTTCATCAGGTAAGAAACACTCCACTGATGCATTGATGCACTGACACTAATATATATATATACTGTTTGTGTGTGTGTGTGTGTGTGTGTGTTTGTATATATATATATATATATATATAATGCATTTATAATAGGCTATATATAATACAATTTATATAATTGATGACTTTGTGCAATAATTTATGATCAAAAAATTAAATATTAATTTTGTACTGGCATCCAAAGGACATCATTTACAGAATGCATAACTGAATGCATTTTGCACCTTCCTCTTTTGCCGGCAATAATATTTAACAATATTATGTTAAACTATAAATATCCTGACCATGGCGTCTGAAGGCAGTCATCAATCAATATGATTGCCTTGATTTCTAAGAGTGCTTCATTCTTCCAGTCAAATAACAGAATTCATCAAGTGTCATAACAAACTATAAACTTATGGAATATGAACATGATTCTAATTGTGTTGTTCCAGAATTTCATATTAAACCGTCTTGAATATACTTATAGTCCATATTGCATTAACCAGAGAGAGAGAGAGAGTCATATGGCAGCACATATGGTGTACCCACAGGCTCCTTCAAGAACTTATGACTTTTCTTTTTTGGGCAGCTATTATACTTCATAGAGACATTTGCTTGCTTCTTTTATAGGATAGTAGATAAGTAAAATCATCTGCTCAAATCGACATGTAAATAAATAAAGTTTGTAAGAACACAACTCCTAATGATGGTCTTTTCAACCAACTGCTAATTTAGATTATCCTAGAGTCTTTAATCATGTGTGAATTTGATCTTTACGTAGAAGGATTAAGGATTGTATATGCACAACGGTAAATTAAAACCAGATAAACCAGTTGTTGATAAATCATTTGAATACCAGAGAAACTACTGTGAAAATTCATCCCCAAGTCTTACATTAAACAATGACTATATCTGCTTTGAACGATGTTTGTCAATGTATACTAATCCTTTCTAATATGACATAACAGTAGATTTATGGAATTAAAAATGTTCCTGTTATATTTGTGATGAGACACGGGAGTTGATGATGCCTGTCTGTGGGAGGTTTATTTGAACAGGGGAATCACAAACACATTTACATAGACTAAACGTCCACAGATTAAAACATCACCTATAATACACAAACAAGGAACACATATAACCTAATATTATTATAATTTGAAGAGGTGGAGCACCCCCTGAGGTATAACATCCTTCTGCATATCCCCTCTTCCAGTCACACATTTTCCATTAAGGGACACTATTTGCCACCTTAAATTGATTTCCCAGTGCATTTTTTACCTTCATAAATAACTTTAAATAAAATAAATAATGTTTTTAATAAAAAATGTTCTGTAGAGAAAAATGCACGTGGTAAAAACGAAGTGATACTTTAAAATATTAAACTAATACCGCCAGTAGGTGGCGGTAAGTCACTGTCTTAATGAGTGATTAATCAAGTCATTCATTCATTCATGCATTCATTCAGCAAAGAAGCAAGTGGCTGTATTTATGAATAAGTCATTGAATCATCACTCTCACAATTTGTTCAAAGCCGCAGATTCGTTCACGAAACACCGCTGTGCTGCAGTTTTTGCAGTTTCGTTGCAAAATTGAGAAAACAATTCTGGCAATACTGTGTTTAAAATGTACATTAGGCTACTTTACCTTTTTGTTTGTTTGTTTAACTGATAAAATCAATGTTTGTTTGTTGAACTGTTACAATCAATGTCACGTTTGCAATTTGGGAAAATTGCATTTTTGCTCGTATAATGGCTATATTATCAACATTAAAAACAAGAACTCAGATGGTGTTTTTGTATCGAAGACAGTTTTTGTGTGTGTGTATATATCCATATATATATAGCCTATACACAAACTGTCTTCGATACAAAAACACCGTGTGAGTTCTTGTTTTTAATGTATATATAATTAATTATATATATAATTACTTTATTTTTCATTGGGATTAAGAGCCTGTTTTGCAGTTTTAACAGTTTAAACAACATAGCATAATAGATCATTATAATGTAATATTTCTCTTTATTGTTTTCTCCAACACCTTCAAAAACTAAAGTGTCTGAAGTGAATCATAAGGAAGGGAGTGAATAACGTCTTCAATAAATAATAAGGGCAGGAATCATATATTAACGCCTTTGATAGTGACCGGTGTTGTACCGGCTTGTGAGCGCCTCCCTTAAACTCACTCTACAGCAAGTTTAGACAATATTTACGGACTACGACTCTCACCGCACACCGTAAGGAGATGTGATTCACTTTTCATCAGATTCGCCCGATCTGCAGTTTTAAGTCTTTGCTGTGAGGACGGGACTTTGCCGAATTTTAAACGACATGAAGAGGAATTAAGTGGCGAAGTGATCGGAGCGTCGAGGCGGATCGCTCTGAAATCCAGACCGCGGATTGAGGCCTCAATTCCCGAAGCGGATACATGTACGTGGTTTTTAATTACATAGCAGCCAGATATTTGATAAACTGTAACTGTTTGGTGCATTTCAGGTTGTAGGTTTGACAACGTGTCTGTTAACTTACGCAAATAGTGCGATGTTTGTGAAAGCTGGTCATTTGACAAGCAAAACAGGCTAACGCTAGAGCTAACTGCCCTACAGGAATTAAAAACTAAATCTGTTTAACAAATCGGGTTTAATTCTCTAATATTAAAGAAATCGTTATATTATTGATAATCAAATGAAATTGATAACAACATTTAGTAATAATAGTCAAATGCAATAACATGCTTATTTTTAACGTTTTATTTTAGAAACATTATTAAACATTTATTAGTTAGGTTTAAATGCGTTTTTCATGTGTTTAAATGTGTTTTATACAGGATTGTGTTGATCAGTTGACATGAAGCGAGAAGATACTGCACCGAGTCAGGACGGGTGAGTCATTTATACTGATAATATCTTTTAATAATTATATATATATATATATATAT
>RJVU01065935.1:2855776-2876767 GCA_003731715.1 Anabarilius grahami | reverse complement strand
GTGGATTCATTATGTCGGACTCACCGCAGGTAACTCATAATCTGCAGTTGTTACTCCTGTCTCCTGACAAAAACATTGCATGCGGCGCCTGTGGAGTGTGGAAAGTTACTGGAGCGCGCAGCCGCCCACGTCTCTCACAAGGAACGTCATGGCAGTGATTGACAAGCCAGAGGGCCAATCGTTTACGCGATGATCGCGTAAATGATTGGCTGATGTTTTTAAGGCCCTACCTCGTGCACAGATGATGTATATTAATCTTATTACTTTCAGTGCACCTAATAAATAGTCTTTTATCAGTTAGTAAAGACAGTTTCAAGTAATATTGCAAAAATTTATAAAACAAAACATCCTCTTTAGCACCTTTAATGTTGCAGATTGACTCTCCATGAGTTGGCTTGCATAGAGGGGCACTTCAAAATACCTTTTTTTTTTTTTTTTTTTCTTTCTTTTTTTCTTCTTTAACTTGCTGATTGCCAGATCAGAAGAAGAAGAAAGAATCAGAAAGAGCTTTATTGCCAGGTATGTTGTTTACACATACTAGGAATTTGTTTTAGTGTCAGAAGCTCCACAGTGCAACAGAGTGACAGCGACAAGACAAGACACATAATAAAAGGAATAAAATAATAATATACGAATTTACAAGATAGACAAAGTGCAAAAAAAGCAAAAAACAATATATAATATAGACAATTGTATGTGCAGTTATGTGTGCAAATTTGAAGTACAAGTAAGTGTTTTAAGTAAATGATGTGTAATAGTGTAATAGTGTTGTGTGTTCCATGTTTGTCAAGTGTTCATGAGATGGATTGCCTGAGGGAAGAAACTGTTCCTGTGTCTGGTCGTTCTGGTGCTCAGGGCTCTGTAGCGTCGACCAGATGGCAACAGTTCAAAGAGGGAGTGTGCTGGATGTGAGGGGTCCAGAGTGATCTTCTTTGCCCTTTTTCTCACTCTGGATAAGTACAGTTCTTGGAGAGTGGGGAGGGTTGTGCCAATGATTCGCTCAGCAGACCGGACTACCCTCTGTAGTCTTCTGAGGTCCGATTTGGTAGCTGATCTGAACCAGACGGTAATTGAAGTGCAGAGGATGGATTCAATGATGGCAGAGTAGAACTGTTTCAGCAGCTCCTGTGGCAGGTTGAACTTCCTCAGCTGGCGAAGGAAGTACAACCTCTGCTGGGCCTTTTTCACAGTGGAGTCAATGTGAATGTCCCACTTCAGGTCCTGTGAGATGGTGGTGCCCAGGAACCTGAATGACTCCACTGCAGTCACAGTGCTGTTTATGATGGTGAGTGGGGGGAGAGCAGGGGGGTTTCTCCTGAAGTCCACGATCATCTCCACTGTCTTGAGCGTGTTGAGCTCCAGGTTGTTAAGACTGCACCAGACAGCCAGCTGTTCAACCTCCAGTCTGTAAGCAGACTCGTCTCCGTCCCGGATGAGGCCGATGACTGTGGTGTCGTCCGCAAACTTCAGGAGCTTGACAGAGGGGTCTTTAGAGGTGCAGTCGTTGGTGTAGAGGGAGAAGAGCAGTGGGGAGAGGACACAGCCCTGAGGGGCGCCGGTGCTGATGGTGCGGGTGCTGGATGAGAATTTTCCCAGCCTCACTAGCTGCTGCCTGTCTGTCAGGAAGCTGGTGATCCACTGACAGACAGAGGTGGGCACGGAGAGCTGAGTTAGTTTGGGCTGGAGGAGTGATGGGATGATGGTGTTAAAAGCAGAGCTGAAGTCCACAAACAGGATCCTCACATAAGTCCCTGGTCTGTCCAGATGCTGGAGAACATAATGCAGTCCCATATTGACTGCATCATCCACAGACCTGTTTGCTCGGTAAGCAAACTGCAGGGGGTCCAGTAAGGGTCCAGTGATGTCCTTCAGATAAGCCAGAACCAGTCTTTCAAATGACTTCATGGCCACAGACGTTAGAGCCACAGGTCTGTAGTCATTAAGACCAGTAATTTTGGGTTTCTTTGGGACGGGGATGATGGTGGAGCGTTTGAAGCATGAGGGGACTTCGCACAGCTCCAGTGACCTGTTGAAGATCTGTGTGAAGATGGGGGCCAGCTGGTCAGCGCAGGTTTTCAGACAGGCTGGTGAAACGCTGTCTGGGCCTGGTGCCTTTCTTCTCTTGTTCTTTCTGAAGACCTGGCGCACATCATCTTCACTGAACTGAATTGTAGGTGTGGGGGAGAGGGGGGTTGTTGGAGGTGTGAATGGTGATGATGATGATGATGATGATGATGATGATGATGATGATGATGATGATGATGATGATGATGATGATGATGATGATGATGATGATGATGATGATGATGATGATGATGATGATGATGATGATGATGATGATGATGATGATGATGATGATGATGATGATGATGATGATGATGATGATGATGATGATGATGATGATGATGATGATGATGATGATGATGATGATGATGATGATGATGATGATGATGATGATGATGATGATGATGATGATGATGATGATGATGATGATGATGATGATGATGATGATGATGATGATGATGATGATGATGATGATGATGATGATGATGATGATGATGATGATGATGATGATGATGATGATGATGATGATGATGATGATGATGATGATGATGATGATGATGATGATGATGATGATGATGATGATGATGATGATGATGATGATGATGATGATGATGATGATGATGATGATGATGATGATGATGATGATGATGATGATGATGATGATGATGATGATGGTGATGGTGATGTCTCAAACCTGCAATAAAACTCGTTCAGATCGTCTGCCAGGTGTTGATTTGCCACAGAGCTGGGGGATGGTGTCTTGTAATTGGTGATGTCTTTTAGACCTTTCCACACTGAAGCTGTGTCATTAGAAGAGAACTGATTCCGAAGTTTATCAGAATAATTCCTCTTTGCCACTCTAATCTCCTTTTCCAGTGTGTATTTGGCCTGTTTGTACAAGACTCTGTCCCCTTTTCTGCGAGCATCTTCTTTGGCCTGACGGAGCTGGCTGAGTTTTGCAGTGAACCAGGGTTTGTCATTGTTGTAAGTGAAATGAGTCTTTGTAGGAATGCACACATCCTCACAGAGGCTGATATATGATGTAACAGTCTCTGTGAGCTCGTCCAGATCGCTGGCAGCAGCTTCAAAAACACTCCAATCAGTCCATTCGAAACAGGATTGTAAAGCCTGCTCTGTTTCGGTGGTCCAACTCTTTACAGTCTTTGCTACAGGTTTAGCTGATTTTAGTTTCTGTCTGTAGGTCGGTATGAGATGAACTAGACAGTGATCAGAGAGCCCCAAAGCTGCCCGTGGGACAGAGTGATATGCATCCCTTATTGCTGTGTAACAGTGATCCAGTGTATTACTGTCTCTGGTGGGACAAGTAACATGCTGTCTGTATTTTGGAAGTTCACGTGAGAGAACGGCTTTATTAAAGTCCCCGAGAATGATTAGAACAGAGTCCGGGTGTTGTTGCTCGCTCTCTGTGATCATATCAGCGAGTATCTGTAAAGCTGAGCTCACGTGCGCTTGCGGAGGAATGTATACGCTCACCAGAATGAACGAGCAAAACTCCCGCGGCGAATAGAACGGCTTGCAGTTAATGAAGAGTGTTTCAAGATCTGGACAGCACGTCTTCTTTAACACAGTTACATCTGAACACCACCTTTCGTTGATGTAAAAGCACGTACCACCACCGCGTGATTTCCCCGTTGATTCTGCGTCGCGATCTGATCTGAACTGCTGAAAGCCCGGCAGACTTAACGCGCTGTCCGGAATGGCGTCGTTCAGCCAGGTCTCCGTGAAGCACAGAGCAGCAGAGTTTGAAAAATCCTTATTTGTCCGGGAGAGCAGAAGGAGTTCGTCTGTTTTGTTGGGAAGAGAACGGAGATTTGCCAGATGGATGCTGGGGAGCGCCGTTCTTAATCCGCGCTGTCTGAGTTTCACGAGAGCTCCGGCGCGCTTCCCCCATCTGTGCGTCCTCCTGAAGCGTCTTAACAGCGCTGCCGCTGCGCCGACTACAACGTTCAACAAAACGTCTGAATAATCGAAATCCGGTAAAAGATTTTGTGGTGTGTACTGCCGAATGTTCAGCAGTTCATCCCTGGTAAAACTGATGGTGTTTGAAAAACAAAAAACAGGAAAAACGAACAAAAACACTGAAGTGCTATGCACTGAAGCTGCCATGCGCGGCGCCATCTTGCGTAGAATATCGCAAGATGGCGCCGCGCCATCTTGCGATATTCAGATGAATGGAGTAAATACAATAGAGTTACTCTGCAGTTTGCTGGTAACCTGATTGGTAACCGCAATATTATATGGTTTAAATTGCAGTGTAAATGTGTGGTCACTGTTCACATTTACTGTTGCTCTGCAAACAATTCAATTCAATAGGAATCTATGTAATTGGGAGCAAGTTCATGTGATGTGAGTTTGGGAGCTTCTGCTTGAACAAGCAGATTTTGCTAAGTTTGAAAGTGACTTGTGAGAGGTGCTTCATGCATCACTACACTATTGACAATGGATATTTTTTGACTGCAAAATTTCACAGAAATGTCACTAATGTGACCACACCTTAAAGGGTTAGTTCACTCAACAATGAAAATTCAGTCATCATTTACTCATCTGAGAGATTTCTGTCCCTCCATTGACAGTCCACAGTTTGACGCTTCAAAAGGTTCATAAAGAGATCCTAATGAATCCATATGAATTGAGCGGTTTAGTCCAGATTTTCTGAAGAGACACAATTGCTTTATATGATGGACAGATTTAATTTAGGCTTTTATTCACATATTTGTGTTCTGAAAAAACAAAAGTATTGTAGGTTTGTATTAATGATATGAGGGTGAGTAAATGATGACAGAATTTTCATTTTTGGGTGAACTAATTCTTTAAGAAAATGCACAATTTGAGGTTTCAGTCATATCTGTAGCACAAATGGTGCAGGATGCAAAGTTTCATACTTTGGGTTAGCAGTTTAAACAATGCTAAGTATGAGCAAACCCCACTAATGCATAATGTAGATCATAGATATAGACAAGCTGAATGCATTTACATATTTAATATGAGGAAGAGATTTTTATCAGCAGAGAATCTAAGAATACAATTGAGGTTAACAAGTTTTGATCTATGTGTCAAAAACTTGAAATGACCCAAATTCAGTACAGATAATTTCTGAACACTCCATACCTAGAATTATCCTAAGAATGGAAACGTGGGCATTTCAACACACAAGATCCTAATGTAATGTAATCTCTAGAGCCCATTGTTCTCTATGAAAAGCCATAGTTTTATTCAGAACAGGTAAGGGTAAAGTTACAAGTGCAGCCCACATTTCAAAACCAGTCACTAGATATAACTAGGGGTGGGCGGTATGAGTATGATATTGGCCTTTACTAGCATATAAAGTTATTTTTGCTAGATATCCAAAGTAAAAATGTTATTTGTTCTAAAATATGTAGTTAAAGAGATGTTGTAAGTAGTGTTGGGGGTAACCCATTATAAGTAATGTTAGTTACATAATCAGATTACATTTTCCAAAAAACTAGTAAAGTAGGGCATTGCTTTTCAGTTTAAAAGAAAATGTCAGTTACTTTTTCAAATAAGTAACACAAGTTACTTTGTTCTCCCATTTATTAACTGACACCTATCCTGTCCCCATATTAAGATAAATTACACTGTACAGATATGAATTTGCATTTCCTTCAGCCTGAGGCATATTCATTTAACTTTTTATATGAAAGGGTCTTTACAATTGGCAAAAATAATTTTTTTTTTTATGTTATTAAAAAAACAAACATGCAAACCCAGCCTAAATGAGAAAAAGTAAAGCTAATGTAACGGATTACTTTCTATAAAAAGTAATTCAATTAGTTACTTTTTAGGGAGTAAAGTAATATTGTAATGCATTACTTTTAAAAGTAACTTTCCCTAGCACTGGTTGTAAGTTTATGCAACTTCACACTTTTTATGTCGCTGTGTAAACATCTAAAGTGGTAGTTTTCAAATGAAAAGGAAGAAACGCTGTGTTATCGCCAGTGCTAATAGGGTTGTTTGGTGTCAGCACAGCAGTTTGCAACCTCAGGCTAACATTCCACATCTGCTGACATTGTCACCGTGGGTCTAACTAAAACAGAGAGCCATTGGGTTTGCTCAGCTGTGCGACAGGAAGCTTAACGCAACCCTCATTCTACTCTTCAGCTCCTGTAAGGGGACTGGTTGTTTGTTCCTGTTTCCAGATCCACGTTCCGGCCAGCCCGTTGACTAAGTATTCTTACCCATCTCCTCACTCCCCCATAAGTGCCTCCGTGTGCTTTTGATGTCATGATATTCTTGTCAGAAGGATAATTGCAGCTCTATTTTGGTTGCCTGAACTTCCTCTTTCATTGCAAATGCATGGGAGGATGGGGCACAGGATATAAACAGAGCTGTGTGGATACAGCCATGTGCTGGAGCTCTCTGAACAGATCAGTGTGTCCGGTTTATTCAGCCGAGCTCTGAGTAGAAATGAAGAACTAAGAGGACTTGAGACTTCTGTTTGGCGGTCACAGTGACTTCTTCCTTTCTTAGAACCACATTAAGAAGAAAAGCTGACTGGTTTCATTTTTAAAAAAACTAAACGGGAATGATCCATTTTTAAGAGGCTTGGTTATATTAATGTTTTTTAAACTGCATTTTTCTGCTGAATACTGTATTAAAACATTCTGACAGTGTTTCCTGCATTGCTGAATCTGCAGTGGAATGGCAAAAGAAATGAGGCTTTACCCGAGTTGTGAATTTGTAGACTGATTCATTGTGGTGAGAGAGAAATACAGGCACTGCAAAATAGCTAATTCAATAATAATAATAAAAATTTGATGGAAAACTGCTTCAAATGTTATGATCTTATGAGCAGAGTTTTTACTATTAATTTATGTCTAATATGCTTTTTTTGTGTGTGTGTGTTTATATACAATATACACTCAAAAGTTTGGGGTTGGTAAGATTTTTAAATGTGTTTTTTTTATTCTCATCAATGCTGCATTTATTTGTAAAAACGGTATTATTGTGAAAGATTATTACGATTTAAAATAACGGATTTCTATTCGAATATATTTTAAAGGGGACCTATTATGCCCCATTTTACAAGATGTAAAATAAGTCTCTGATGTCCCCAGAGTGTGTATGTGAAGTTTTAGCTCAAAATACCCCACAGATAATTTTTTATAGCTTGTTAAAATTGCCACTTTTAGTGGTTGAGCAAAAACGAGCCGTTTCAGCGTGGGCCCTTTAAATGCAAATGAGCTGCTGCGCTCAGCCTGAGAGGGCGGAGCTTCACAAGCTCGTTCTCCCCTGTCAGGACGCACTATAATGTCAAAAACTGCGAATATATGCTGCATGGAGATCAGTGCCGGCCCGAGCCTCTTGGGGGCCCTAAGNAGCCGTTTCAGCGTGGGCCCTTTAAATGCAAATGAGCTGCTGCGCTCGGCCTGAGAGGGCGGAGCTTCACAAGCTCGTTCTCCCCTGTCAGGACGCACTATAATGTCAAAAACTGCGAATATATGCTGCATGGAGATAGAACAGGTATAGTTTAGTTCAATTACGGTTATAACTTATATTGTCTTCTTGTTTTTATCCACTATATTACTACAAGTCTGTTGTACCGTCCGAATGATGGCCAAAAATATACAGATACGTTTTATGAAGTTTATTGTACTTCACACAAAAGATGAAGCATCTGTTTTCACTCTAGAAAATCACTGTAAGAGCTGAATAAAACAGTGCAAGTGTGCATTAAAATATTATCCATAAACTCTCTCTTTACCTTGTATTATCATCACCAACAAACATAGCGAAGAACACAAACACTTGTTACAACTAACAGTAAACAAATATATAAAGACCTTAAGCCTTTTCGGGTGGTGCTTAATAAACTGGTAAACTTTCTATCCATAAATTAACTCCAATGAACTGTAATAAAGTGCCCTCACCTTCATTACTGCAATATAGTATCACTCTGGAGACTGTAAGCTGGATCACGAACAGTTTTTACTTGTATATCCTTGAGTAGCACATTTTAGCACAGTCTCTGTTTTGTATTGTCCCTTTGTATTGATATTCGTTCACTAAGCAGTCCGGTGTGAAATGATTTGCGTAGACATAAACAAATTTTGGCAGAACTGAGGGAGCATTTTCCTGGAAAACCAAGTTAATCCACCTCGTTTTCAGCAGCTCAGATTTCGGGAGTAAATGAAGAGAGCTATGTGGATTAATCCATCCAGCTACAGAACACCTTAAACGCTTGGGGGACATTCTCGTCAGTGCAGCAATGGCGGACTCGCTGTGAACACGCTCAGGGCAGTTCTATGTTCAAATGGCAGTGTCTGTCAACATTTGTGGGCGGGGCCTGTGGCTTTTGTGACCTCACACTGCCAGGGATCTGGAAACAGGTTTTTGTAACATCATAAATGTCCGTACTGTCACTTTTGATCAATTTAATGCATCCTTGCTGAATAAAAGTATATAATGAAACCTCAACCCATACTTTTGAACGGTAGTGTATCTAAACTGTGGTATATGGTATATTGTTGTTTCAATCAGTTACTTGATGCTTTCTCTGTACTAAAAAAAAAAAATGTAGGAATCATTAAGTGAAATTGGACTCTGACTGTTAATTTTTTTTTAGGTTCTTATCCATAGCTTTACCTATACAGTAAGTTTGTCTTTGCTCTGAGTAAGCTCTGAAGTGTAGCAATATAGTGTTCATGCCTCATTTGCTGGTGGTTAAGTGATGGTTAACATGGTTTTGTGTCAAGTGAACTGCAGAGTTCTGTATGACTGTACACTGTAAACCCGGATAGTACTTCTAATTTATAAAGATTGAGTACGCTGCAATTAAAGTCTGTTAAAGGTGCAATATGTAAGAATTGACATGTCCGCTAGAGGTCGCAAGAAGCCTATTCAAAACAAAGGCGTAGCTTGATGACGCCAAGTTTGAGAGTGGAATCTTGGGACATGTGGTCTCCACCTCAACGGACGGTGCAAAAGAATAGGGATAGGACTCGGGAAGAAATCATGTTCATGGATGCGGTTATTAACGATACTGTAGTATGAAGCAGAGCAGGACTGAGTGTTGTGGGAGCTGAACGAGGCCGGTGGAGCGATTGCGCAACACACGCCTCACGAGCAGCGGAACTTTTATTATGACACAGTCGCCGGCGCTGTTTCCGCTTTTCCGGTCATGAGTATGAGGTAATGCAGCTCTGTTTATCATATTAGATACATTTGAGAGTGTTGAAAATGATGTTATAACATTACTCTGTGCGTTCGCTCGGTGGCTGCTGTGAGACACTTGTTTGAGACACACTGCAGTAAGCTGATCGATTTTAGAATATCATATTAAATGCTGGATGGCTTGTGTTGATAAATGGCATGCAATTTATTTTAAAACGTATAGTATGATGGAGAAAATTCTGTATTACTGTTACTAAAAATAAAGCTGCATCTGATTATGCTATGTTAGCTATTTCACAAAATAGTGTTTTTCTCTGAGGCATGGTAAAGCATGGTACTCGCAAAAAATCAAGAATTTTATTTTAACAATAAGACTAAACGTGTTGAGCTATATAACAATAATTCGTTTTTTGTCTGTAAATATATCAAAACGGTTGTTCCCTTGTCTATTAAAATGTGTAATATATTAAAGCGGCTTTGGTGTTTCCGTGGTTTCTACAAAATAAAACCGGAAACCGAGGCAGACCAATGCGGGTATGACGCAATTGACAGGTGACTCCACACACGTCCCAGAGCCTTGGTTACAATTGCAATTTTCCTCACGATTTACAAATAGTTGGAAACATTTGGGACATTGTACGTACTCAAGTGAACAAAATGTATAACACTGGCATAGTGGTTTTTGGATATTTAACTGCAAAAATATTACATATTGCACCTTTAAATCTTTGATGCAACTTAAAACAATTACATTTACTGAACAAGGAGTTTAGTTTTATTTTTGTGTAGCTCAACATTTTTGAGTAAACCCTTATACTTAAATGATTATTTTTAAAGCTGCAGTCCGATATTTGGCCCTCTAGTGGTTAATAAACAGAACTGCACGTCTCTTGCGGAAGAATATTGTAGCCGGAGCTACTTTTCTCCGTGTATGTTTATGGTGAGTCATGCAGTTACTGTGATACTCTGCGGCGGGTCCTACCAGTCCGGTCTGAAATAGTCAGAATATAAACACTTATTATAAGTGTACCATAATGATTCAGGATAAGACAAACACAGTTTGGAAAATGGATTCATGTTGTACATTCTCATTATATAATTTTTGTAAATTTTGAACACAAAGTTGCAGACAGCAGCTTTAAGTTTACTGAGCGTCATAAAATGACGTCATCCATGTCACGTCGATGCTGATGTTGCCGACGTAACCGATGTTATCAGAAGAGTCCATTCAATATTAAACTGAGTTGCAGCAGATTTCAAGTTCCCAGCATGCTTTGCGTCACACTCTGTCAGGGGTAATAAATGTTGAAATTGAGTGTTATTTTGTGTGTTTTTGTACAAGATTAATACAGGGGAAGATGTGTTATTGTTTAATGTTCTGTTATTTTGGTATGTAAAGGTGTTTCTGTGATGTTGAAGTTTTGTAGGGTTACCATCGTGGTGAAGAGTAGTGCCTGTGGATAGGTTGAGAATGGGCTGTGAAACATCACGACTATAAATACTGCATGTTGATTAACAGTTCATGCAAGTAAATAGTGATAGTCTCTTTGATTGTTACATTAGCGCATACTGGTGCGCTGTTTCTAACTAACACTTAACCGTAAAGATTAGGGGCCCTATAATACACCCGGCGCAATGCGACGCAAGGCGCAGCGCAAGTGTGTTTGCTAGTTTGCGTCCGGCGCCGTTCGCGTTTTCCCGTTCAGCGCCACGTCCTTAAATTAGTAAATGCATTTGCGCCAGTTAGTGCGCCCATGGGCGTGCTGGTCTAAAAAAGAGGTGTGTTGAGGCGCATTGCCGGCGCATTGCTATTTTAAGGAGCTGAAAATAGACTGCGCCATAGACCAACTCAAACCTAGTCTAAAGTCAATGGCGCAATATTTTTTTGTTAGAGCGCGTTGGTAGAAACTGCGCCTCTGGGCGCGTCCACAGTGCGCGTTGACTTTGCTTATTACACACAGGGATGCGCATCACACAAACATGCCAAATATTAAAAACAAAAGGATTACAGTGTAAAAGAATATTATTGTGTAGGCTACATAAATACAAAAATGTAATGATGAATAGTCATTGCGTGTATTAGAATTTGGCTACCTATTTTCAATTCAGCCTATTACTACTTATAATGATGAACGAAATTGGCTAATTAATTGAACAATCGTGCCAATACACACACATATATATTAACTGACTCATCGCGTGTACGCCACGTAAATAGCAATCCGCCATGGCGCGAGCGCATCTCGCTCTTAAAGGGAATGGGAGATGACACTCTGATTGGTTTATTGAACGTTACGCCCATTACTCATTAAGAGAATAGGGACAACCCATTTCAAAAATGCGCCCCGGCGCACGGACCGTTTTTCCGTCGTTAAAATGGCAAAAGTGGATTTGGACACGCCCTGAGTGCACCTGCGCCGTGCGCTTTACACTTTGCGTTTAGATCGTTAAAATAGGGCCCTAGGTGTTAGTTTATTCAAAAAAAAAAAAGGGTCGTTTAGATAGCGACGCAGTTCATAATTCTTGTGTTTGGTTTTATGTGTTTGTGTAATAGAGATGCGGAAAAAAGCATACATTTTTACAACCGCAATGTCTACGGCTTTTTTTTTTTTTAAATTCAATACTTGATGAAAACTTTTCCTGTATTGACAGGTTCTATCAGATCCGAACCGGTGTGAAAGTGCCACCACGGATCCCGCAGAGGGTGGAAGCCAGTCTGCTGCATCCCATAGGTAAAAACACTCATACACCTCAAATGAACATGCCACATTCAGTGCAGTGGATGTTGGTATAATAGATAATCAAGTGAGACGACGTGTTTATTTTTCAACAAAATAAGTGTGTTTAAGCTTCATAAAATGTTGTTTGTGAAACTACATTTTAAATAAGCTGTTTTATATTCTTTAATAATTAAAGAAGAACATTAATTGGGCTTGAAACTATGATGCTAGCTGTTTTATAATGTAATTTAAAGTCCCTGTAAAGCCAAGTATGTGTTCTGAGTTTCACACCACAGAAAAATTTGTTATTTACCACCCAGCCAAATGAATGATTTAAAAAAAGAAATCGGCAAGTAAATGAAATAAGTTATCAAAATCGTGAAAAAAAAAAAAAGCAGTACTCTCTTCTCTCAAACGCTGGGGGCTTGTCTGCTGTCGGCGCTGAAACCACACCCACTCGTGAGAGCTGCCGTCTCAACTGACTTGTCTAATGAGTCAAACATACTGATGCATATAAACAAAAGAATCACGTTAGAGGGTTGCAAAATTTAGTAGAGTTGAGTTACATTTACATTTACATTTAGTCATTTAGCAGACGCTTTTATCCAAAGCGACTTACAAATGAGAATAGTAGAATCAAATCAAATCAACAGTTACGGTGGACTACCTACTAATTATAACATAAGCACACACGGCAACTTAGACTCATTGGTGGTCACGTACTGCTGACTGTTGTCGACAGATGTCGGCGCCGTGAGACGGGAGGATGAAGGCCGGGACGGGAGAGACTCTGTCCGGCCCCATATCATCGGTTATCGGTGGGACGGGAGTATGAAGGCCGAGGCGGGAGATAGTCTGTTCAGCCCCATTCACCAATCACAGCAGATTATCAGTGATTCCCAGTTGTCTCTGATGAAAGTTTGTAAAACTATCCGGTGTAAAATTATCACTGCAGAGACTAAATTCTTAATTTTTAGGAAATTTAAATAAGGAGACCGACCGAACTGTTTGGTATTTTATCGCAACCAGGTAAAATGCATTTGCATGAGGAAGTCATTACTAGCTAGCAAAATGTAGGCTGTATGCTCGGTGGCTCTAGTGCATCATCGACAGTTATATAGTGTTAGGGGCCGCCCAAAAAATCCTGAACACAGAATTGGTGAAAAACTGTTTAACGTTCTTACTAGTCTTTGTAATGTGTTTCAGCAATACATTTGTAACATTTATAATGTGTTTATAAACAATTCTCAGAATTGACTTTACAGGGACTTTAAGTTTTATTGTATGTTTCTGGATTGATGATCCCTGATACCTTATCGTGTTTGGCCAGTAAATCAAATGCCTCGTGATTTCAACTAGTTTAAAGCCAGATGAAACAGCATTGACTTTCTCAACAACACTGATGCTGATGATGACAAAATGATAGAAGGCTTTTAAATCAAGTTTGTTTACTGTATTAACACTAACTGAAACCATGGGATTGTGGCAGAAATGTGGGATATATTCATATCAAATTTTATTATATTATTAATGTAGACATTAAAGGAGTAATGTAATATAATTGCAGTATTTATTATTATTATTATTATTAAGCTATAGCGGTTTTTGTGCATTTGTATTTATACTAAATGTATTTAGATTTTTCATAACAAATACCATAGAAACCATATAGCCTAGTTACATTTTACCATGGTAGTAAGGTGCAATGTGTGGTTTTACCTGGTTAACATGATTCAAATACTATGGCAGACCAAATTTTACTCTAACAAAACAACCATCTGTAAAATTGTAATAACCTCATATGTATAATGAACACAAATTTACATCTGCATCCCAACTCAAGCTACTGCCACTGTCAACTCAAGCTACTGTCAAATGTGCAATTTTAAGAGAGAAAACATTTTATAATATGTAAGTGTTTGTCATATTCTAATGAAAAAAACACAATTAGCTGTCTGGTTTCTACAACTTTCACTCTGGAGCAAAGATCTACCTTTAAATTGGAAAGAAATAAATTTTTGACATTTATTGTGATAATAATCGATTAGGGGTGTGACGAGACGGGTATCTCACGAGACGAGACTCGAGATTGAGTTCACGAGACGAGACAAGATGGCGGAATACATGACTAATAAAAATATTCTGCAGGTGTATTTGAAATGTTTTAACTAATCATCTTGTAATGAATGTCATTTCAGTTCTACTTTCTGAGTATGAATTCTCATATGCAGTAAAAGACAATAATACTCAAGTACTCTAAAAGGTTTTGCCACTAACTCAACTTCTCTCCTGTATGATTTCAGTCTCTTCAGACCTTGCTGTACATGATTTATGAGCTTCTACAACTTTTGACCTCCTAACTGAACTCCTTTCCACAAACTGATCATAGAAATAAAACAGTATAAAAAATGTTAACACTTTACAAGAAGGTCTCATTTATTAACATTAATGTATTAACCAACATCAACTAACAATGAGCAATATATGTGCTACAGTATTTATTAATCTTTGTTTATGTTAGTTAATAAAAATAGTCATTCATTGTTAGTTCATGATAGTTCACAGTGCATTAACTAATGTTAAGAAATGAAACCTTATTGTTTGTAATAAGATTAAGAGAAAACTGTTATTCATTTTTATGGTAACACTTTACAATAAGTGCAACCATAATCGCACTCTCTCAATATTCAAAATGCAAATATGACATTTTTGTATCACATTTTTCTTTGATACAGAGCTAAGAGATGGTTACAACTACACTGCCCAGCCTAAAATAGCTTTCATATTGAGAGATATCTGTATTCATCAGGGAGGCAGCTTTTTAAAAATGCGGGGTATTGAAATCACGTTTGAATGCGCCCTCGCGTTTACTTTCACTTTCGTGATCGCACGTACTCTGTGAATATGGAGCGGCGGCGACCGTTATCCAACTGAATTAAATGTTTTTTTATTTTAATACAAAGCAAAACGACAGTGGAGGCGTAATGTAAACGTAGCGGTGGCATATTCTTTCCTAATCATCCTAACCACTCTGTCATGGCAACATCACGAGTTTACTTTTCGCCTCGACGAGAAATCTCGTCACATTTTAGTCTCGCGAGATCTCGTGAGATCTTTTTTTTTTACGCATTCTGCTGTCACAAATTAATAAATAATAAATAAATATTCTGTCACAATATCTCTTCTATCACAAAACAGCCACCAAATATGGAACCTTGAGTCTTTGACCTTTCCGACAATGTATTTTGTCAAGATTAGAAAAAAATGTTGATTATAAAAGTTTAAATACATTTTTGTAATATGAAACGACACTGCCCGCTAAAACGTTTTAAAGTTTTAACGCCATGTCCAATTTCAAAACTGTTTTCACATGATGAATTTTGAGTTTTTAAGCTTTCGAATGATACCTAATAGGGCTGCACGATATATAGAAATTAACGAAATATCGCAAATGTACATATCGCAACGACATGTGATATCTGAATGACTTTAATAGGCAAGTCGCCTCTCTGACAGCGTGCGACCC
This sequence comes from Anabarilius grahami, assembly GCA_003731715.1. NCBI lineage: Eukaryota > Metazoa > Chordata > Actinopteri > Cypriniformes > Xenocyprididae > Anabarilius > Anabarilius grahami. The sequence continues at coordinate 2,861,305 of RJVU01065935.1, read as the reverse complement.
TTCAGTTGTCTTTCGCACCTTATTGCACTCAAACGGTCAAATACACACACTACGTCGAAATGCCTGTCTTGGTGAATATTCATGTAAACACAGTTGGTTATGTCTTAAGTGAACGTTATCGGTTGGGAAAGAATTTGGATGCATGTCAATAGGATCCGTTCATTCGGTCTTAGTGACAGCAGCAGGTTTACTGTATTAGGCTGCTATCTGTCAAACAACAAAAGAAAATGAGAAAATCACTCACTGCTCTTGACTGAATAACTTGTTAAAAGAAAGAATTGAAAGGTTGAAAGAATCTTTGCTTGCACTTTAAAGGTGCCCTAGATTAAAAAATTGAATTTACCTCGGCATAGTTAAATAACAAGAGTTCAGTACATGGAAAAGACATACAGTGAGTCTCAAACTCCATTGTTTCCTCCTTCTTATATAAATATCATTTGTTTAAAAGACCTCCGAAGAACAGGCGAATCTCAGCATAACACCGACTGTTGCGTAACAGTCGGGGTGTACGCCCCCAATATTTGCATATGCCAGCCCATGTTCCCAACATTATGAAAGGCATTACACAAGGGCAGAACGCCTGGATGTGCACAGCTGAATCAACAGACTAGGTAAGCAAGCAAGGACAATAGCAAAAAATGGCAGATGGAGCAATAATAACTGACATGATTCATGATAACATGATATTTTTATTGATATTTGTAAATTGTCTTTCTAAATGTTTCATTAGCATGTTGCTAATGTACTGTTAAATGTGGTTAAAGTTACCATCGTTTCTTACTGTATTCTCAGAGACAAGAGCCGTCGCTATTTTCATTTTAAACACTTGCAGTCTGTATAATGCATAAACACAACTTCATTCTTTATAAATTTCTCCAACAGTGTAGCATTAGCCCATTAGCCACGGAGCATAGCCTCAAACTCATTCAGAATCAATGTAAACATCAAAATAAACACTGTACTTACGCGATTAGACATGCTGCATGACGAACACTTTGTAAAGATCCATTTTGAGGGTTATATTAGCTGTTTGAACTTTTTTTATGTTGTTTAAGGCAAGCGCGAGCTCCGTGGGCGTGGAGCACGAGATTTAAAGGGCCACACACCCTGAATCGGCTCATTTCTTTTTTTTTATTTTTTTTTTTTTATCTTTTTATTGAGGAAGTATCACAAGCAGTCATGTACAAACAGTTTACAGGTATTCTCCTTGAAATTTTTTTNTTAAAAAAAAAAAAAAAAAAAAAAAAAAAAAAAAAAGAATATACAAAAGAAACCAGAATCAATCACATGGTAGAGTTTGTAGCGATTTAAAATAATCCATGAAAGAGCCCCATTTATGGTGAAATTTTTCAGAATTACCCCTGGATGAAAACTTTATCTTTTCCAGTTTAAGCAATGACATCACATTCTGGAGCCACACAGAAACTGAGGGTGCTTTAGAGGCTTTCCAGAGAAGTAAAATGCACCGTCTAGCCACAAGTGAAGTAAATGTCAATATATCAGCCTGAGCAGGGTCAGTTAACACAGAGTTAACCGGGAGTCCAAATACAGCTAAGAAGGGATCCATATGAACCTGAATTCTAAGAACTTTGGAGAGAATTGTGGAATACTGGCTCCAGAAGTTGTGAAGTTTAGGGCAGGAGAAAAACATGTGACCGAGATTACATGGGGTACCGTGACACCGCTCACATTGATCGATTATCTGTGGATAAATTTCGGATAAACAAGACCTTGAATAATGAACCCTGTATAATACCTTAAACTGAATTAGTTGTAACCTTGCACAGGATGTGCTGGAGCGAATACATGATAATGCCTTTTCCCATTGCTGATCTGAAAAAGTTATTCCTAGCTCCTGTTCCCAAGACCTCTGAATTTTAGTTATTGAATAGGTGTCTAACTCCATTAATTGTTTATATATTATTGATATAATAGATTTCTTGTTGGGCTTAAGAGACAGCAGCTCTTCCCAAAGTTGAGTATTAGGAAGTGAAGGATGGGAAGGGAAGAGAGACCTGAAAGTAACGAAATAAATGAGCAGCTGGGAGATTAATTTCAGAGGACAAAGTGGAAAAACTTGAGAAAAGGCGATCTTTATACAGGTCTTTAAAACATTTAATGCCACAGTTTTCCCACTGTATATAGGCAGCATCAGTCAGGCCAGGGGGAAATAAGTGATTTTTTGTTATAGGCATTGTGATTGAGGCTGAAACAAACTTGTAATTATTCCTGAATTGCGACCAGATTTTAATACTGGACTGAACCACAGGATTCTTAGTGAAAAAAGATGGGTTAATCGGGAGGGAAGATGTCAGTAAAGCGTTTAAAGAAGAGGAAATACAGGACTGGTTCTCAAGCCTACACCATAGCAGTTCTTGTGATTGAAGCCAGTAAATCAATTTGTGAATGTGAGCCGACCAATAATACAACAAAAAATTAGGTAAAGCCAGACCACCACTAAACGTAAATCTCTGCAAAAGTGATTTCCTCACTCTGGGATTTTTACCTCCCCACAAAAAAGAGGTAATAAGTTGGTCCAGTGTTTTAAAAAATGTTTTGGGCAAAAATACAGGAATACACTGAAAGAGAAAAAGTAGTCGAGGCAAAATGTTCATTTTAATGGCGTTAATACGACCAATTAGAGACAAAGGGAGGGAACCCCACCTTTGAAAATCCGACTTGATCTGACTAAGCAATGGGGAGAAATTAGCCGAATATAAGGAAGACAGAGTCCGGGTCACGTTGACTCCTAAATATTTGAAACCTGAAGGACTGAACTTGAAAGGAATGTCAGACTGTTTCAGTGTAAGAGCCAGAGAATTTATAGGATAGCATTCACTTTTAAGTAAGTTAACTTTATAACCTGAGAAAGAGCCAAATCTCTTCAACAAAGATAAAATTGGTGGAATACTCGCCAAAGGATCAGAAACAAATCGGCTCGTTTCTAATTATGCCCCAAATTAGGCAGTTAAAAAAATGAATTAAAAAAAAATCTATGGGGTATTTTGAGCTGAAACTTCACAGACACATTCAGGGGACACCTTAGACATATATTACATCTTTTAAAAAAAAATTCTAGGTCACCTTTAACGGGCTCTGTGTCTGTTGGAGTGTGTAATGTCTTTCAGCCTGTGGTGAAATGTGATGAGATGCATCATTATCTGTCCAGGGATTTTTTTTTTTTCTTTTTTTCCCCTCCAAATTCTTTCCTCATAAAAGTATCAGGGCAGTATGTATGAGTTGGATGTTTATTTTATTTAATTAATTTTTTTAGCTTTGTGTTTGAAAAGCATGTGTAATGTGGGTTGACATCGATAAAGTTTGTTGCAAGATGCTCAAACTCTAATAAAGTTTGATGTTGATGCCATTGATGTCAAACTTGTATTTGGTTCACTTTGTCATGCCATATTTGCATGTACACAAATAAGCCAGAAAGCAAGATTTTCAGACAACAGAATGATTTAAAACTTTAAAAAATAGCAGATTATTTCCGTTAAGCCATCTGACTGTTTGATATGTTTTTTTTTATAGGTTCACATGGAAAAGTAGCACATCTATCAGAGATTTGTAAAGCCCTTCTAATGTGCGTTTTCTTACAGGTTCAGATCTGGCTTTCCCAGCAACAGTTCAAGATGATGTGGTCTGCAGCAAAACCTTTCAGATCCTTTACAAAAATGAGGAGATTGTTGTCAACGATGTCCTTGTATTCAAAGTGATGATGCTGCTAGATGCAAAGAAGGTGAGTGACTCTCATGACTCAAACAACAGCCACATTATTGGTTCAGTGATTAAAATCTACCTCTGTATGCATCACTGGTGATGGTATATTTTCCCCTGCAGGTGGAAGAGTCTTTAAAAGAAATGGACTTTCAGCTGTCTTTGGACCTGTTCTTCACCGATGGCGACTACTCGTATGTAGACGAATAACTGAATGCTATTTTCAGATTATACTGTTGCTTATATTTAGGGTTAAGGATTTGAACAAAGAGTATTACTTAAAACAGTTGTTTCTAATATAACAGTGTTGGTTTTTGTCTGTGTTCAGGCCCGAGGACCCTAGTTCTCTCCAGAGCATCAGCAGTCGCACACTGCGTTTGCACTTTAGCCTCCACAGAGGCATCCACCAGCATGTCAACGTCATGTTTGACTACTTCCACCTGTCTGTCATCTCTGCCACCATCCACGCATCACTGGTGGCCCTGCATCAACCTCTAATCAGGTCAGCAGTACACTGAGAATTGGACCTACAGATGTCAAAATATCTAATATAATTTAAAACATACACTACCATTCAAAAGTATTTTTTCCTCAATGAAAAGATGTTTTGTTTAAATAAATGAAAAATACTATTGACAAATACTCATTCAAAGGTGTAGGGTCAAGTAAGATGTTTTAATGTTATTGGAAGAAGTCTTTTATGCTCACCAAGGCTGTATTTATTTGATCAGAAAATACAGCAAAAACAGTAATGTGAAATATTTAATTTTTTTCTGTTTTCTATTTCAATATAATGTAATTTATCCCTGTTATGGCAAAGCTGCATTTTCAACATCATTACTCCAGTCTTCAGTGTCACAGAAATGGTTCTAATATGCTGATTTGGCGCTCACAAAACATTTAATTTTTAAACATTTAAACATAATTTTTTTTCAAAGGGTTTTAAATAGACGGACATTAATATCCTGAAAAAATGTATCACAGTTTCCACAAAAATATTAAGCAACATAACTGTTTTTGACATTGAGAATAATAAGAAAATGTTTTGTGAGCGCCAAATCAGCATATTAGAACCATTTCTGAAGGATCATGTGACACTGAAGACTGAAGTAATGATGTTGAAAATTCAGCTTTGCCATAACAGGGATAAATTACATTATATTGAAATAGAGAACAGAAAAAAATTAAATAAAATATTTTAATGTGTAATAATATTTCACAATATTACTATTTTTGCTGTATTTTCTGATCAAATAAATACAGCCTTGGTGAGCATAAAAGACTTCTTTCAAAAACATTAAAACATCTTACTTGACCCTACACATTTGAATTTGAGTGTATTTGTCAAAAGAATTTTTCATTTATTTAAACAAAACATCTTTTCATTGCGGAAAAAAGTTTCAAAAGGTGCACCTTTTGAATATTGTGCCTTTTATTATAAATCAGTATAAATGTGTGTGCTGAATTTGACTGTCAGTGTTTGTCCCGTCAGTTTCCCACGGCCAGTAAAAAGCACCTGGTTAAATCGTAACGCTCCGGCACAAAGCAAAGACTCTCTCATCCCACCACTGGAATCTGTGGTGTTTGGCACCACCTACGTCAAGCAGCTGTCACCAGATGTAAGAACACAAACACGCACGCACGCACGCACACACACACACACACACACACACATCAATATCCTTACTCAACTGAATCAACCTCTAATATGCAGGAGAAAAAAAACATTTTTTGCCACTTTTATGTATTAATTTCACAGGTTTCATTGACTTCAAATGCTCTTTTTTTCTTTTCTTTTTTTTTTTTTTTTTT